>JXCR01131943.1:9807-48567 GCA_002079205.1 Phalaenopsis hybrid cultivar
TAAATTATTTTTAAAGTTTTTAAATGCTTTAAGTTGTTTTTAAGTTTTTTTAAATTTATTTTTTAGTTTTTAAATTAAATATGAATTTATTTTAAATTAATTTTAAATTTGTTTTAAATTATTTTGAATTATTGTTGAATTAATTTTAAATCATTTTCAAATTAATTAGTGGTTATTTAAATTATTTAAAATTTTTTAAAGTTTTAAGTTATTTAAATGATTTTGAACTAAAAAAACCTATAAATGACATGTTTTATTAAAATATTCACAAAAAGAACCTACTTATGAGAGGTTCCCCTTCCTTTTTTTATTTTTATTTTTGTTGACACACAAAAATTATATACGACACATTAAAAATAATATGCATGAAACATTATATATGCATAAAAAAGCCTACACATGAAACCTATGTTAGGACTAAGCTCAAGTTTGGCTGGGTTTAGGCTAGGGTTAGGCTAGGTTGGGCTAAGTTCGAGCTAGCATCAGGCTATGTTGGGCTAGGTAGATGCTAGGTTGGGCTACGATTAGGCTAGGGTATGGCTAGGTTGTGTTCGGTCTATCCTGAGTCAGACTCGAACCCGAGCCTAGCCTATTAATTCATTTAATTGGTTTTTTTACATGAAAATANAAATTAATTTTAAATCATTTTCAAATTAATTAGTGGTTATTTAAATTATTTAAATTTTTTTAAAGTTTTAAGTTATTTAAATGATTTTGAACTAAAAAAAACTTATAAATGACATGTTTTATTAAAATATTCACAAAAAGAACCTACTTATGAGAGGTTCCCCTTCCTTTTTTTATTTTTATTTTTGTTGACACACAAAAATTATATACGACACATTAAAAATAATATGCATGAAACATTATGTATGCATAAAAAAAGCCTACACATGAAACCTATGTTAGGACTAAGCTCAAGTTTGGTTGGGTTTAGGCTAGGGTTAGGCTAGGCTGGGCTAAGTTCGAGCTAGCATCAGGCTATGTTGGGCTAGGTAGATGCTAGGTTGGGCTATGATTAGGCTAGGGTCTGGCTAGGTTGTGTTCGATCTATCCTGAGTCAGACTCGAACCCGAGCCTAGCCTATTAATTCATTTAATTGGTTTTTTTACATGAAAATAAATTAAAAAAAAACTAATTAAATAAATAAGAATAAAAAAAAATACTAGCTGACTGATCAGAGAGGAGGAAGCAGACCGCCATGTAGGAGAGGGAGCACGTCGAAGAGAGAGAGAGCACGCTGGAGAGGGAGGAGGAGTGGGCAAGCATCCTGGACTATGGAGAAAGGGAGGTATTTATAGGCATCAGTAGCTCAGGGTCGACGACGGGAATAGTTAGCTCTCACAAATCGACCCCCGATTACTGTCTATTAGAATAGTGATCACCTCCCCTGATCGTTGTTGATTGGAGCGGCAACAATTGGAGCTCCCATGGATTGAAGGGGATCCCACAGATCGAGGAAAGTTTCTCGAATCATCGACGGCCAAAGGCAGGAAACAGTTGGAAGTGCTTCTTTCTGGAAGAGAAAACGATGAGGCTCTTAAGCGTCACTTTGGTGGTGCCATGGCGCATTGGAGCTAAGGTATTACTTTGAGTATCGCCAAGGCGCCAGGTGGAGCCTAGGCGCCAATTTAGTAGCGCCAAGGTGCCGTCACGTGCTATAAGCCTGGACCCTAGGACNTGCATTGGAGCTAAGGTATTACTTTGAGTATCGCCAAAGCTCCAGGTGGAGCCTAGGCGCCAATTTAGTAGCGCCAAGGTGCCGTCACGTGCTATAAGCCTGGACCCTAGGACCTGGATTGAAGGGACTTTTTTTCTTTATTTTTAGCTCATTTAGATCAGCAAGAAGTGGACCCCATATCAAAAAATTGAGGTCAAAATGTGGGCCCCACTCTAAGAAAGAGAAAGTTGAGATTTTTGTTGAAATTTTAAATGAGCTTCAAATTAGTAAATTTTGATGTTCTCAGCTTAATTTGACTATATTTTGAGTTTGGAGTTGATTTGAGTTCATTTCGAAGGCGAAATCGCAATTATCGTTCAAATTATTCTAATTATTGTAGGTTAGCTGAGCCCCAAAACAAAGTTCGATTACGGCGCGGNCAATTTGACTATATTTTGAGTTTGGAGTTGATTTGAGTTCATTTCGAAGGCGAAATCACAATTATCGTTCAAATTATTCTAATTATTGTAGGTTAGCTGAGCCCCAAAACAAAGTTCGATTACGGCGCGGAGTGGTTAATTAAAAATGTTTTGACGTTACAGATGCATTTGCGAAGTTTGTTTTGCAAAACTTAGCTTCATTAAAAAAAAATATTTTGGATGAATTTTCATGCATGAATGCTCACCACACAAAATTTTACATAAAANTCGGCGCGGAGTGGTTAATTAAAAATGTTTTGACGGTACAGATGCATTTGCGAAGTTTGTTTTGCAAAACTACGCTTCATTAAAAAAAAATATTTTGGATGAATTTTCATGCATGAATGCTCACCACACAAAATTTTACATAAAAAGTCATCTGATAGTCGCCTCAACTTACTGCATGTTATTCATACGTTGATATTGAATAAAATGTAGCTCATAATATGAAATTTCAAATACTACGATGACTTGTAAAGAAAACAATATTTTCAGAGCATAAAAACAATAATTTCAGAATATTCTCTCTTCAAGCTGCAATTTGGTCTAACTTTAGGATATGATTAAAGTTAATTATATTTGATTTTCTTCATGCGTGCTTTATTTCAAGTTTAATTTAAATATTTGAGGTGAATGATGAGTTGATAAATAGTGAGGTCAACTATAAATCAATTGAAAATGGCAAAAAAAAATTTAATATTGAACAATTTGCTTTTGTGGTGAGGGTCTCTCATAAGCCTTTGAACTGCTATGAAAAAATACCAAGAAGTGTGTTTGCTATATCACACTTCTATTTATTAAAACATAAATGGTGATGTATTAGGGCATGTAACATGAGTAACAAAAAGAGTTGATTGCAATATATGTTGGTATGATAATCAATGTTATCGAGTGGTTATAACAATAATGGTATACAACAACATTAACTGAGTGTCAGAGGTCCATATATTCTACATAGAATTGTGCTTATGATTACGATTACGAGTGACTTCCAACCATGCATTTGTATACTAACATCTAGATGCGTACTTACATATATTTACACATGATTTATCCGTTATTTATCATTATTTGGTAATATCTTAATAGACAAGTTTAGGTATACACACACACACACTTTTCTAAGACATCTTAGAAAAAGAAATGTATGCACCAATTTCATAAAAACTCGACGATTTCTTAGAAAATCCATTGATTCGGCTAGCTAGTAACAAGGACTTCATGCTAGTATAATATCATTATAATATTGTTTATATTTCACACATCACATGCAGATCATAAGAATATTGTAGCAGTATGATCAAAATTAATCACAAATATGGCTTAAAAAATTGAATCTAAATAGGAATATTATACAAAAATAATAAATATTGCAAACACAATAATTGATAGGATAAATATGAATTCGTGCAACAATAAAATATTGTAGGTCATATGAATATTATGGTAGTATGTCCGACATCAATTACAAATATGACTTTTAAAAATTGAATCTAAAATAGGAATAATATGCAAAAGTAATAAATATTGCAAATACAATAATCAATAGGATAAATATGAATTTGTGCAACAATAAAATAAAGTAGTTATACTCATGTAAACTATTATTTCATTATAAAAAATAAAATAATCCTACAATAAGTATATAATAATACAAGTAAAATACAAAGACATGACTAATAAATCTACAAAATACCTATTAATCTTGTACAAGTAACACGAAGAAGACTCCGAACAACGAATGTTATGCTTGTCTTCTAATAAATAATTGTTACTTATTTTGAAAAGAGTGACGAAAATTCCATAAGTCTCACCAACAATGCTCCGGATAACTCAACTTGGTCCTATACCATGCATCACAATCATTTATTGGTGTGAAAATAAAGGTAAGTAAATTATTGTAAGATAAATGAAATTTAATCTTCCCGAGTTATCTTGCTAACAACTCGAATCAATTATAACAAAATTAGAACTTATTAATGGATTCAAACATGATATTATTATTATTATTATGATTATTATCATCATCTTCATCTTCATCATTATTATTATAGTATATTGGTAATTCAATATCCACATACCAGTATGATGATAAGAATTTAACTAAAATTGATCTTATTTAAACTAGTTCACCTAGCTCAAATATATGTGCGGGAGATCATGTGAATCGTGTGATCATAAAGAATGCTTTGGATGCTCTAGTCATTCAACATGCTTATAGGGCAATCTTCTACAAAGATGAAATAAACAAAGTGTTTTGAAATCCCTTCAGGAACTTTTTTTCTAAAAGAGTTAAAATGAAATTTGTTTAGTTTGTAACCCCCTGAAGTAGAGAAACCCACCGTTCAGCATCATGTCGAATTTTTTATCATAATTTAGGCTACGGGCCTAAAGTCATAATCATGGGGATAGTCGATGCCTATTAATGTTACAAGTCCTAGACGTTTCTCCATGTAGATTTAGATAATATTACATTATCATTAGCATAAGAACACTCACATGCATGTTAGTTCATATTGTCTATAGGACAAAATTTTAAGACTCATGTCCATCATTATGACATTTAGTCTTAATAACATGACTTAAAATAATGTGTACTTCAAGTTAGAGATATTTCCTATCCATAGGATATGAGGATTTGCCGTCAAGCCACTGATCCTTTTGGTTGATTTATAAGAATCCTCATGGGCATCTCCCTGTAAGTGGAAGAATAGTCGCGCATACTTCATATCTCTAAGATTCTCTTTGCCAGGATTTTAGTTTTATGTTGAATTTAAAATGTGAACTAACATCTGTAATTAAGAATGTTTCTCGGATCACAATTGTGATATAATTAACCATTGATGGTTGCCCCTAATGAATAAATTAAGAAAAATTTACATCAATACCCGACAATTCTTTTGTAATTACATATCTAACACTTGAAGTTTGTTATTTACATCTATAAACCTTTAGTGTCATAAAAATATATGTATAATGGTGTGCTTCACTTTTAAGATGTTAGCAGTGGCATTTTTGATGTGATATTAAAGATTTGAGCGTTAAGCATGTAAATATGAAAGTTTTTGTGGATATGTAAACACATTAAGAATTGTGTTAAATACCTAGACACCCACAACAAATTCAGAATTTTTTCTTATTTTAAAGCACTTAAATAATTAAACTCTTTGATTGAAGAAGCCGTTGTCTTTCTTCTGCATTCCACAGACAAAGAAGCTGAAGAAAATGCAAGCATAATGAAGGAGTTAATTCTAAGTAAAATGCGCAAAACAAAGTTGCCTGAGGAAATCATTGCAGTCATAGAGAAAAGTGAAATAAGCGAACCGGTCTCCTCTCCACTGAGATACAGATGGCCTTTTGATCTACTTACTGGAAATATCAGCAAAGGCAATGTTTCTGTTGCTGGAGATGCACTTCACCCAATGACCCCTGATATTGGCCAAGGAGGATGCTCTGCACTTGAAGATGCCATTGTTCTTGCTCGAAGCTTAGGCGAAGCTCTTCTTGCAGGAAAACGTTGTAAGACTGAGGAAGAAGAGTATGGGATCATTGAGAAGAGCCTGGGGAAATATGCTAGGATGAGGAGATGGAGGAGTTTTGATCTCATTGCTACTGCATATCTTGTGGGTTTTATACAGCAGAATGAAGGAGCAGTCATTAGATTTTTGAGGGATAAGTGCTTGTCTGGGATTTTGTCATGGATCATGCTTAAGAAAGTTGAGTTTGATTGCGGCAGGATTTGAATGCTCTTTGTGCTCCTTCGAGTTTGGTCTTGCTACCTTTGCAGGTTTGTTTAGATCTAGTACTTGAGCTTTGATATTTACTTGTATAACATGCAAATTTTTGACATCTCATTGAAAATAGCTTTTTTTTCCTAGAATAAAGTTCTACATTTCATGTGAATATGTTAATGTGATTGGGAGACAAAAATGCTATATGAGTAAATATCAAAATTTAGATATTACATATGCAAATGCACGAGAATTGTGTGGTATTAATATAAATCCCCCTTTTCTTTCTTGTAATATAAATTTAGATATTACACCACATTCCTATGTTCTAAAAAAACATATTTTAATTAGAATCTTTCCTCTAATTTTTGTTAAAAGACTTGTAACTATTTGTCTGTTTTCAAACATGATGATGGATGATATATTCCTATCAACACTTGGATATGGGATCAAGAATAACATCCAATTTCATCCTCTTTTCATTTAGTGCTTGTTTAGAATCTTTATTGACTTCATTTGAAGGAACATTAAAGTGTATGTATAAAATAACAACCTCATTCAAATGTAGTTTCCTAACTCCTCCAAAAATTTGGAGCTCAATAAATATATAAAAAATCTTTATTTTTTCAAGCTTAAGCTCGAACTGAAAGATGAGTACTATTATTATCTTCATCGATTCAACCTGAAGTAATTAGCTTAATATTCGACAACTTTAAACTTGAGCTTCAAAAAGTTAGTGCCTCAAGTAATCCTAGTTAGTTGCCAATCAATTGCGCACATTTGTAGTATTATTCATTAGTTTATTTGTTGTTTTCATCCAAGTTGATCCCGAAAATGAAGAATCATAACTAATATCTTTCTATAGGAGAGACTTTCAAAGAGATCACTTATAATGGATAATTTAGCAACAACTTCACTTCTTGCATGTATTAATCTTCTTAATTTTCTATTATTTATTCTTCTCCAAGTGGGGTGCATAAGAAGATTCAAATGTAGCTTTGCACTTCTAATACACCTTTGAACTAATCAACAACATTAAAAGGACTTTCTTGTGAGTACATTTCTTGATTTTCTCTATATCTTCAAGATGAGATAAATTTAAGGCAAGGTCTTTAGAAGGAGGTCATAAAATATTCGTAGAATAGAGGAAGATAATGTATTGATCGACTATCAAATTTACATAGTCCAATGTATATTATTAATTTCATTGCCTTATTCTTTCATAATTTTCTTAAAACAATAAAAGAATAGGTGAAATATATGCACATCAAAATTTGGCTAAGCTAAGTTAGGTTGGTCTCATTGACATCAAATAAATCCAAGTTCAAGCAAGTAGGCATTTAAAAATGGTTAAATTACTGTAAATAAGTCATCATATTTGTGTTGGCTATACAAACAAGTTTAGATAAATAATGTTATTTGACATATTTCTTCTATACTAACTATTGTCACTATTTAACCTTATTAAGGCAACTCATTCAAATTATCATATGAAGTCAACAAAGACTTCATTAGAATTGGTCAAAACTAAGTTAAATCAATGACCAACTTCACTTGAATTTGTTCCTTACGCTTCAACATGAGTTCTATTTGTGTTTTTTATAAAAAGTACTTTTAGATCTTACCATGCAAGTTGTATTTTTTAACTATAGTTTTTTAATAAAGTTGTGTCTTGACTTAAGCTTATAAGTGGGGGTGAGAGGACAAACCTAGCATGCCTAACAATTTATGTATAACTTGTACTTTTTAATAAAATGGTGAAAACCTAGTGCTTCTCTCTCTCCCTCCCTCCCTCTTTCTCCCTCACTTATATCCATTTTCCATTCTTATTAATAAGAGTCATGTGTAATCCAAAAATACATTATGTCCAATAAGAAGAAAAAAAAATAGAACTGAAATTTTTCGTCATTGCAAATTCTCGCTCAAGAAAAATAAAGAGATCTATATTCATTTATGAACGCCATTNTAGATGAGATAAATTTAAGGCAAGGTCTTTAGAAGCAGGTCATAAAATATTCGTAGAATAGAGGAAGATAATGTATTGATCGACTATCAAATTTACATAGTCCTATGTATATTATTAATTTCATTGCCTTATTCTTTCATAATTTTCTTAAAACGATAAAAGAATAGGTGAAATATATGCACATCAAAATTTGGCTAAGCTAAGTTAGGTTGGTCTCATTGACATCAAATAAATCCAAGTTCAAGCAAGTAGGCATTTAAAAATGGTTAAATCACTATAAATAAGTCATCATATTTGTGTTGGCTATACAAACAAGTTTAGATAAATAATGTTATTTGACATATTTCTTCTATACTAACTATTGTCACTATTTAACCTTATTAAGGCAACTCATTCAAATTATCATATGAAGTCAACAAAGACTTCATTAGAATTGGTCAAAACTAAGTTAAATCAATGACCAACTTCACTTGAATTTGTTCCTTACGCTTCAACATGAGTTCTATTTGTGTTTTTTATAAAAAGTACTTTTAGATCTTACCATGCAAGTTGTATTTTTTAACTATAGTTTTTTAATAAAGTTGTGTCTTGACTTAAGCTTATAAGTGGGGGTGAGAGGACAAACCTAGCATGCCTAACAATTTATGTATAACTTGTACTTTTTAATAAAATGGTGAAAACCTAGTGCTTCTCTCTCTCCCTCCCTCCCTCTTTCTCCCTCACTTATATCCATTTTCCATTCTTATTAATAAGAGTCATGTGTAATCCAAAAATACATTATGTCCAATAAGAAGAAAAAAAAATAGAACTGAAATTTTTCGTCATTGCAAATTCTCGCTCAAGAAAAATAAAGAGATCTATATTCATTTATGAACGCCATTGTTGATTAAAATAACTCGAACAGAGTTATGGGTACTACCGGAATACTCATAACTCGTCATCCAATTCATACAATCATAGGTCATGCATGGCAACTTTTCATTTGATAAAAAATAAATAAGAGGACCAGTTTTTGGAATTTTGTTAAAAACATACTTCTTAGGAGTGTAAGGTGGCATATTTAATCTTAACCTTACAACTTTAGAGTATATTTTATTACTTGAAATTCAGAACATTTTTTAAGAAATGATGTATTTGTTAAATTATATCATTTAATTTGATGTAATTAAAAGTGAATTTTAAATTACACCTAATTTGATTATTTATAGATAGATACAAGATTAGAAGATGTGATAATGTTGTTTTAGCTTATTTTATGAGTAAATTAAATCATTATTACTACCAGTTAGCACATTTATGATTGTATAGGGAGTTTATTGTATTAGCATTATACAAATATCTTGCATATAAACAGATAAGATAAGAGCAACTCATATGATACATGAGAATTTTTATATGAAAATTAAGAAAAAAAATCTATATGGCTTGATCTAATTGAAATAATTCTATTAGTATGGCCTTTAGATTTTAAAGAATGTATTTTTTTTTGTAATTGGATAATGCATTGAATCAACATAGTAGATATGATCTATGAAAAATGTCTTTCATGATGGAATTAGAACAAGTTTTAAATGTTATCAAGTGATCATCGGTAGTCTATTTGATTTTTTTCTTCATGAAAAGGGGAGACAAACAACTACGAAACTGCTCGTGAACAACGTGTTCTTGTTCAACTCGATTTAATTATTCATGTTCGTGTTCGACACGAAATTGGGTCGGTAAAATTAAATTGAAAAAAATAGATGTAAAGTGTTGGATTCGAACTTGGACCAAATGACTGCAAAAGAAGACACTAACTGCATCACCAAACGAGATGTTATAATTTAAACTTAGATATAAATATATACAATATATTATTATATAAATAGTATATGTAATATATTATTATATAAATAATTATATAAATTTTTATTTCGGGCTAAAACTAACCGAACACGAGCGAACAAAGAGTTGTTCGTGTTCGGCTCGTTTATAATTCGAGCTTTAAAAACTTATTAGTGTTCAACTCGTTTACTTAACGAAAGAGCCGAACACGAGCTGTTCGCGAACAACGAGCTTTTTTGATATGCATCAACATTAGAATTGACAGCTTGTATCAATCTTATTAGTGATGGTGAACATTTGTGTTCTTCATGATTGTTAACATTAAAAATATCAGCATTACATATATCTTGACATTGAGGCATGACTAAATTACTTTTAATGTGGGATTGAGTTAGCCATGCTCAAGCTCAATTCATTTGAATTAAGTCCAAAAATCAGCTCAGTTGAACTGCTAAAAAAAAGGAAAATTTACATGCATACAACACAACTTTTATGCACTTACATATCTAACACCTAATATTTGATGTTTACAATTTTACCACTTTGGTTCATAAGCTTAAAAAGTTAGTAATTATGATATGTAAACAATTTTGAGTGCAATGCATGTAAATATGAAAATGTAGGTGATAGATATGTAAATACAATAAGAATTGTGTGGTATGCATGTAAATGTCCCTAAAAAATTATGAAAGGATTTGACGTGCCACATTGCAATGGATGAATCTATTCAAAGTCCTTTATATTTAATTAATCCAAACTACTAATTCAGATCAAGTAGCTAATTTAATTTTTTAATAAATCCTATTTTAAATATTTTGTCTTAATTCCTTGCAAGCTATTGTTGATGAGTGATGAGTTTACAATAGCTATAATTATTTACCCTTGTCATTAGTTACTCACCTAAAATGCTTAAAATATTCAATATGCATGGTGCCCACGACTAGCATAACTATTGAGCCCATATTTGTTTCTGAATCACATCTAAGAAATATAACTTAAACGAAGAGAGGGACATAAAGCGTTTTGAGGAATGGAAATAGGGGAATCAAATGAGAAAGATGTATTGAGAACTCTTTCTCCTAGGAAAAATGATTCTAAAAAAAGGTTCCTTTTTACATTAAATTTCCTCTATTTGTAGTCGTTGGCACTTTCAAGAAAAAGACTAGTTGGGCCCATCTCACCCAAAACCTTGAAGTGTGAGTCCATNCGACCAAGCCCCCAACTTATGATTTTTTAACTCGCATATCAAATACATGCACAACCACAAAAACAAGTTAGCTATTTAGCCAGACTAATCAACCTAGAGCAGGAGATTGTCATGTTGAAGCTGTCAGTTGCCTTCTTCCATCAGGAGCTCGTGGATCTAAGGGAGAATTTTTTTCTATCTTAAGCTTAGACTGAATATGGCTGCTTGAGGCAGTTTAAGTTTAGAGGTGAGTTCATCCTTAGGAGACTCATTTGACTAGGTCNTTACCAAGCCCCCAACTTATGATTTTTTAACTCACATATCAAATACATGCACAACCACAAAAACAAGTTAGCTATTTAGCCAGAATAATCAACCTAGAGCAAGAGATTGTCATGCTGAAGCTGTCAGTTGCCTTCTTCCATCAGGAGCTCGTGGATCTAAGGGAGAATTTTTTTTCTATCTTAAGCTTGGGCTGAATATGGCTGCTTGAGGCAGTTTAAGTTTAGAGGTGAGTTCATCCTTAGGAGACTCATTTGACTAGGTCATCTCTTGGTTGAGGCTATGCTAGGCACCTGTTTGATCTTTTTTATTTCTTCTAATTAATGTAATTATTAATGTTTGAATTCTTACAATAAATTTTCATAAATTTTGTGCTAGAATTCTCATGTGAAAAAGATTTGATATTGTCGATTTTGCTTCTTATGCTTTTGATTTTTCATATTTTTTTCTATTTTACAACCTTTTTTTTTGGTATTTACGACTTCTTCTCACCTTATAAAAGATCTTTTGATCATAGTGATATTATTCCTTTTTCATTACCTTTTGGTGTTTCTTTCACTTTTAAACCAATCATGCTTTTTTCGCTCTCTTCTCCAACTTGCAACAACCCTATGAATTTCGTTGAGGTGGACCTGCCTGCATCATTGATGATGGATCAGGAGCAATTTGACTATCATCAGACAACTTGTCTTCACCCCATCCATTTGATTGAGAGTCGCCAAAAGGGGTGAAAGGCAAACACATTTTCCGCCAACTAGTTGTTATTCTATAAGAACCAATTCTAGTTCGACCTTAGACTGCCCCTTTGTAATTAAATTATTAGCATTTTTTGGTTATATGGGATTTTTTTTGGCACATGTAATGCCAAATTTGATCATCATAATCATGATCATAGTGTGTTTATGCGACAAATGANTGGCATTTACGACTTCTTCTCACCTTATAAAAGATCTTTTGATCACAGTGATATTATTCATTTTTCATTACCTTTTGGTGTTTCTTTCACTTTTAAACCAATCATGTTTTTTTCGCTCTCTTCTCCCACTTGCAACAACCCTATGAATTTCGTTGAAGGTGGACCTTCCTGCATCATTGATGATGGATCAAGAGCAGTTTGACTATCATCAGACAGCTTGTCTTCACCCCATCCATTTGATTGAGAGTCGCCAAAAGGGGTGAAAGGCAAACACATTTTCCGCCAACTAGTTGTTATTCTATAAGAACCAATTCTAGTTCGACCTTAGACTGCCCCTTTGTAATGAAATGATTAGCATTTTTTGGTTATATGGGATTTTTTTTTTTGGCACATGTAATGCCAAATTTGATCATCATAATCATGATCATAGTGTGTTTATGCGACAAATGAACATCCAATGGTGAATTGAACTCTTTAGCTATATGTTTTCCCGACGCTTCTATCTGATGGGATTTGTTCCAGTTACCTCAAGGAGTTAGATTCACTTCCAATGCTTGGAGAACAAGTGAAGGATATAAATAACAAGTTTTATCTCACTTCAATGGAGGGGGTTTGGTTGATTTGGGACGCGCCCCGCTTATACAACTATGATAGCTAATTCGAAGCCTCCTTATAATCTTCTGCAGCAAGCCTACCAAGTCATGGGTATAAATCTCAGTGTGCCTAAGTATCTTGACACTCAAGTTGTTAGTAAGGTGCTTGCTCCAGACAAAACGTGGCATCATGATTGATGATGATTGAGTGTTTGTGGATGCCATTCAAGAAGATTTGGATGAGGCTCTGGCCAAGGAGGGTTGATACGAGAGGCTAAGTATAAGTAAATATATACAATTGATTTCTCATTTTACTATTATTATTCAAAAAGTGGGGATTGATGAGTTGATTCGTATCAAGAGGAGGGGGTATGTTAAAATGCTTGTGAGTAATTATGTTTCTCTTACAGATGTTCCATCCATTAGTGGTGATGAAAAAGGGGCGACTGGTAAATGTAAGATAGGAAGTGATGGGTCAACTTATGGAATAGAGTCGAGTTTAGTGATGGAGGATATCGGTGTTGTTGTGTTTGCCCCATTGGCTCCGAAACCGATCAGAGCCCTACCTCCCCCGTCACGGATGATCAATCTCAAGAGAGAGTTTTGTGACCAGGTGGGCTCTCCTTGATGGCGAATATGGTCTTTCGAGTGAGGAGGAGCGGGTAGGTGTCATGAGGTGAAGTGCAAGAGGAAGAGGCAGGTGCCACTTGTGAGGGAGCAATATCTTAAGTGNGATGGAGGGGGTTTGGCTGATTTGGGACGCGCCCCGCTTATACAACTATGATAGCTAATTCGAAGCCTCCTTATGATCTTCTGCAGCAAGCCTACCAAGTCATGGGTATAAATCTCAGTGTGCCCAAGTATCTTGACACTCAAGTTGTTAGTAAGGTGCTTGCTCCAGAAAAAAACGTGGCATCATGATTGATGATGATTGAGTGTTTGTGGATGCCTTTCAAGAAGATTTGGATGAGGCTCTGGCCAAGGAGGGTTGATACGAGAGGCTAAGTATAAGTAAATATATACAATTGATTTCTCATTTTACTATTATTATTCAAAAAGTGGAGATTGATGAGTTGATTCTTATCAAGAGGAGGGGGTATGTTAAAATGCTTGTGAGTAATTATGTTTCTCTTACAAATGTTCCATCCATTAGTGGTGATGAAAAAGGGGCGACTGATAATAGTAAGATAGGAAGTGATGGGTCAACTTATGGAATAGAGTCGAGTTTAGTGATGGAGGATATCAGTGTTGTTGTGTTTGCCCCATTGGCTCCGAAACCGATCAGAGCCCTACCTCCCCCGTCACAGATGATCAATCTCAAGAGAGAGTTTTATGACCAGGTGGGCTCTCCTTGATGGCGAATATGGTCTTTCGAGTGAGGAGGAGTGGGTAGGTGTCATGAGGTGAAGTGCAAGAGGAAGAGGCAGGTGCCACTTGTGAGGGAGCAATATCTTAAGTGAACGGAGTATGCCATTTGTAAGAGGCCCCAATTGAAATGGCTCCCAAGAAGAGGGGAGATAATGCGACTGAGCGGGGGCAAGCATTACACCTAGTTGGATCTGTCAAAAAATTGGAACTCTGTGAGTCCTCAGACTGTTTGATATTCCTAGTATGGGCGGGACCATATTCTCTCCCTCCATGTCCACCTCCTTTGACTGAATGGATTGTAAACTTGAAAAAGCGACGTGGTCAGGCGGGTCATGTTCCCTCAATAAGACCATAGAGTTGGGATCTTATGGCTCTCGGGCGCCTCAACTTCAAAGATCTGTCTGAAATAAATGTTCTCTGGTGGAGTAGGGCATAGAGTATTTATGCGTCATTGCCTATTGCAGACCAGTGGAGTTAGCCTTGTGCTGTTGGGATAGTATGTGTCATCGCTCGCACTTAATTTGGTGATAGGGCTCTCTCAGCATTGACACAAAGTCTCCATTGTTGCACGAGAACTACCTGTTAGAATGGTGAAACCACCTTTTGAGCGAGCATCTCTTAATCATTACCATCATCTGTTATTTGAGCTCTTGGATCTCTTGTGCTACAAAATCTCAGATGCATTCCATGTTTCATGTGATTTCATGGTAGCTTTCTTCTCCTTGTGTTTCTTCTCTTTTTATTTGTAGCATATTCCATGCTCATCACACTCTTTAGATTGTTGAACACAAATTTGTCCTTGAATTAAATCCAAAAAATATAGCGTAAATAAAGAACAAAAAAATATATATATTTTGAGGAATGAGAATAGGGGAACCATATGAGAGAGATCAGAGAAATATTCTTGTATTCGGGATTATTCCTCCTTAAAAAAAGGATTCTAAAAATGGTTCCTTATTACAATTAATTTTTTTTGTATTTATAGTGGTTGTGACTTCCCTTAAAAGACTTATTTGGGCTTATCTTGCCCAAAACCTTGAGATTTAGGTCCTCCATATTTTTGTTATCATAACGTGGGATCTTCAAAGGAGTCAACCCCTAATTAAGTTGCTGACATGCGAAGGCAAGTCATCCGGCCTTAAACGACTATCTCCTAGCATTCAACCGCATGTGTATGTCTGCTTGATCATCCATAGATATTCGTCTTCGGTCATTCAACCATCATTCACATGGCCCCGATCACTCGTCCTCGGGCGCTCGACCTTGGCAGACTAGCCTTGAGTGCTCTGCCTTGGTCACCTAATCTCGAGCACTTTGCCTTGATCATTAGGCCTCAGTTACTTGGCCTTATATGCTTTGCTTTCCCGAGTTGTAATTGTGTTTGGTGGCTCAATCTATTGTCTTAACTCATTTGAGATGACATTCATTAGTTCATGTGATGTGAGCTGTATGATTCCCGATGATCTGAATCGTTTGATATATGATGACAATTGCTTTACAAGATGTACAACAACATAAACGATTTTGTTTCAATTTCCTAAATTACTTGCAAAACATTAAACAAACTAATGTTGAAATTTACGTAAATAGCACCAAATTCTTGCACATTTACTCGTCTCACACCCCAAAATTTCATTTTTACAAACTAAGCATCTTTTCCTATGCTTGAAAAAATATATGAAAAGGTGAATTATAGTTTTTGTATAGGCAGTGTGTTTTGGTTGTAAAATTTAAAATTTAGAGGTTAAATAAATAAATACATAAGATTGAGTGCTATGTATGTAAATTCCCCCAACTAATTTTAACTTCTCAGCTCTAAATTTTCATCTCTATATCGCTCGAGCGCGTATTTAAAAAAAAATATTAATAAAAAAAACAACCAAAGACGTTGCATAGGAGGAATAAATATTACGTCCGGAGTTCAATGAAATCACATCATGTAGAGGTGACAGAAAAATAAAAAAAAATTTTATTTTAGCTCAAGGGAATATTCTCCCGGTGTTATTTCACGTTATTCAGGTGTTATTGAGGTGATATTCATGTATTATTGTTTTATAGGAATATTTCTGATGTTATAATAACATAATAACATATCAATACCACCACAATAACACCTGAATAACGCGGAATAACATAGGAGGAATATTCTCATGTATTACTAGGCCGGATCACAAGAAAATGAGTTTTTTTTTTTTTTTCCTGTGAACTCCACGTGGAGATGATTCATTGTACTCCGGACGTATCTCTACGTCCGGAGTCCGGAAGTAATAATTTTTTGCCTAGGAGTCGCTTTGGCGGCCACATGTGCGACACTTGGCGAAACTAGTCCTTATCTCAAATTTTATGTATTTATTTACTTTTAACAAATTGATTGGGATGAAATGGGGGCATTCTATACTAATTCATATGCATTAATATACGTACCATCTAACTTTTATTCTTTACATTTATACTTCTGACTTCCAAAATTTACATACATACCACTCAATTTTTATGTATTTACATATCCAACACCTAAACTTATATTGTACATACCATCTTACCCGTGCATGAAAAGAAATATTTGAAAATTAAAACAATTATATTTTTGTTGTGTTAATAAAGATTTGAGTGGTATAAATATAAAAAAAAAAAATAGAGCGATTATTGCGTGCGGAGAACCCACGCAGAGCTGCGTGCCCTCTCGATCGCAGCCGCATATCAGGCTTCCCCTGTATGACAGCGGGTCCCACAGTCATACATGAGAAGTACAAAAAATAAAGTTTAGATGTTAAATATGTAAATACATTGAAATTTTGTGGCATGTATGTAAGCGCCACCTTTACTCGTTGAAATACACTATCTCATGCATAAGTTATGTCAGGTAATATAGCTTGTATGTAAAAATTAAAATTTAGATGTCAGATATGTAAATACATAAGATTTAAGTGATATATATGCATCTATTTTAGAGCATAAAATAATTTGCTGATTAATTACAACATGGCTACAACATGGCTGAGACTGCTTCTAGCATAAGCACTGATGTCATCACTTTGTCTTACTGTAAATTGTTCTTTCTTATCTTCTACATAATACTCTCTGTAGTCTCCCTCTCTCTGAAGCCATGGAGGAAGTAGTGATCATTGGAGCGGGAATCGCCGGGCTTGCAACGGCTCTCGGTCTCCACCGGTGAGTTTTTCGCCTGCGCTCTTTTAATTAGAGTTTGAGTAATGATATATTTTCTAAGGGAAAAATATTACGTTCGGACGGTCAACTACCGATCATCACGTTGCCTGTTGATGAGGTGTCTCCATCTGGATATTCAGTGTCCAGACGAAATATTTTCTCCTTTCTAAGTAGTTAATTTTGAAATAGTGTTGCATGCTATTGTAATTGCCCTGCTACTAATACACTTTTTTTGTTTTAAGTTTAATTTAGGGACTAATGTTATATGTAAGTTGTCTTAGAATG
Organism: Phalaenopsis hybrid cultivar; assembly: GCA_002079205.1. NCBI lineage: Eukaryota > Viridiplantae > Streptophyta > Magnoliopsida > Asparagales > Orchidaceae > Phalaenopsis > Phalaenopsis hybrid cultivar. The sequence goes on from JXCR01131943.1 coordinate 27,266, forward strand.
TTAATTGAGTGCTGATAATTTCAACTAAAAGGGCAAATGTTGCCTGTATGTGTTTGATATTAAAGTTTTCCAATTGTCTTAAAAGAGGTTTTTGATGCTTTGAAGCACATGATATTATAGATATAGTGATGTCGTAGTAGTTGTTAAGTATATGACATGTCACAACATAGACTTAATAAGAATATTTAACTTATTAGAACACTCACCATAAGAAAATTGTGCTAATAGCTAAATCATAAATTTAATGAAAAGATACTTGAACAAAATCAAATAGTAAAAGGGTAAAAATCTAAATAATTAATGCTAAAAATAATTGATTTGAATTTAAATTCTTAGTCATGCTCCTTGAAGTTGTGTGTTTATATCATGATAGCAACCCAGGGGTTTTTGGTGAACTGGTTAAGAACTATAGATTCGAGGCTCAAAAGGTTGTTCATATAAAGCCCAAAAGTCACCCGTTCATGCTTTCACAGTTGCTCAGTAGAGCTCAAATTGCACTTACCTAGCTTAGAAGACTTAGGATCCGTTTGGGGCAACTTATTTAGTGCGGTGGCGTTTTGAAATCACACTTGGCCTGTTTTAGTAAACCGCATTTTGATAGCTTATGCGTTTTGATAATGCTGAAAGGAGCATTTTCAGACCGCGCCTAGATAGGTGCGGTGACAGCTTTCTGCCTGCGGTCTGACTTTTTCAAATAAATAAAAATTTGTAATCGCCATGCATGTAGCTTATCAGCAAATTATTCAATAAACTATAGCTGCCCCAAATAGATCCTTAAATTTAGAAAACACTAGCCTTATTCAAGAAAAATTATTCTATACGGAAAACACATGCAGAAATACATGAGTTGTCTGATCTGTACCGTTCTTCATCATAAATATGTATTTCGATGGTTGGTCTTATTTTTATTTTTTTATTTTTTTAAGGACCCACCGAAATACATATTAGCTGTGATGAACTGTTGGGATAGGACACACCACAAATTTAAGAGATTGCTCATCCAGTGCATACGACTCATTTGAGTCCGCCGGAGTTGATAACTCAAAGATGGCGGCGGCGGATTTCTTGTTCCGGGAGTCTCTCCGGCAAAAGCCCCCNCTATTTTTATTTTTTTATTTTTCTTATGGACCCACCAAAATAAATATTAGCTGTGATGAACTGTTGGGATAGGACAAAGCACAGATTTAAGAGATTGCTCATCCAGTGCATACGACTCATTTGAGTTCGCCGGAGTTGATAACTCAAAGATGGCGGCGGCGGATTTCTTGTTCCGGGAGTCTCTCCGGCAAAAGCCCCCTGCTTTATAACTGCTTCATAGATCATCTCTTGAAAAACTACCATAGGAGCGACTTCGCCGAGCACACAAGCAAAGCGAGGAGTGGAAATGAAGATAGGGAATTTGCCGCCGCCGCAGCCGCCGCCGCCGCGGTTGTGGAGTTCTCAACTCCGGTGACTCAAAGATGCCGAAGCGGAGAAAGTGACACGAGGGAGAGAGAATCCCTTTATCTATAAATATCGAAGAAGTTTAGGTGGGAGATAGTTAAATTCTTTGAAGTGCCACATATTAAGACCCCTTTTTTCTTAACTCGATCCTCGTGATCCGCTTGCGCAGAAAGGGGATAAGAACCTTGGTCCTGGAATCTTCCGATTCGCTCAGGGCTTCCGGCTTCGCTCTCACCATATGGGCCAACGCCTGGAAAGCCCTCGATGTCCTGGGTGTCGCCGACTCCCTGCGCCAAACCCATCTCCCCCTCCAACGGTAACCTTATCATCCCAAACCCTAGCAATAGACAACTCCTCACCTCGCCATCATTATCGTCCATTTCTGATATAATCTTACAATTTTTGCACAGAATCGTTGCAAACTCTGCCTCTTCTGGAGGCATGACTGCTCAGATCCTCTTTTCAGCTCAGGGGAAAAGGTAAGTTTTTGGTTTTAATAGCTTCTGGTAACTATGTTTTGATAAGAAATAGATCATAGTGATGATGATTGGGGCTTTGGTTTGTTGCAGGGGAGAACTGGAAGTGCGTTGCTTGAGGAGAAGCTTGCTTCTTGAGGCTTTGGCAAGGGAACTGCCTCCAGGCACAATAAGGTACTGCTCCAAAGTGATTGGAATCGAAGAGGATGGCTACTTGAAGCTCCTGCACTTAGCTGATGGATCTTCTCTCAAAACTAAGGTGATGTTCTGTGTGCTCACGTGTGTAAGAAAAATGACTTATTGTTTTGTTTGGGCAGCTTGATTTAAAGAGTATTATGTTTAATCTCAGGGCAAGTAACTTTTGAATGCTGTTAGGTGCCATATGCATGAAACTAATAGAGCCTAATGAAGAATTAGATGATGATAAAATACTACCTTCAGAAGATTTATGTGTAGAGATTAGTAGAGAGGATTATGGTGTGTCAGGATTTATATATATGTATATATGTATGCATGCAAATAATTCAAAAACTAAACTTATTCAGATTTAACATTACTTCATTCGAGATGATGTAGTTCGAGGTGATGTTTTGATTTATTTTGTGAGTACTGTCCATCATTTATTTGATAAATCCATCAAACTCTTAACTTAGGGTCATTTTTTGGGCTTTTAGGAGACATCTAGGTATTCTTGTTCCAGCATTAGTCTCAAATGGATCATAATGTGTTATACTATATATAACAAATGTACAAGGTAAAAAATAGACTTATTCCAAACTTGTTTGGTTCAAATTCAAGATGATTTGTAATTAAATCAGATGAATTCAAGCCAGGCAAAACTTGCTTTTGTTAAGTTCACAAGTAACTTATTATTAAATTTCATGTAGGTCCTATTGGGATGTGATGGTGTGAACTCAGTGGTATCAAAATGGCTAGGACTTAGCAAGCCTACCTTTTCCAAACGCTTAGCCACTAGAGGCTTTGCTGTGCTTCCTCAAGGGCATGGCTTCAAGCATGAGTTCTTGCAATACTCTGGAGAAGGCTTTCGATCAGGGTTTTTGACTTGTGATGAAAGAAACATTTATTGGTTCTTCACCTGGACTCCCACTGATCATGGTAAGCTAGAATAATGAATTTATTTTCTCTAAATATAAAGTGGTTTGAGATTAATCATTTTGTTAACATTGTTAGTACCTATATCTAAGTTATTTGTATTAAAATTTATGACATAATGCTTATTTTATTGGACTTGGTTTCCAGTAGGATTAGGATGCCCCAAACTGCTTCATATGGGTTTGATTAAAATAAAAAAAGCTTAAGCTAATTTGTAAGAAAGATTCGTTGATGAACTTTTTATTTGAATGTAAGTTGCTTCTGTTAGGTCTTTCAGATTTTTGTGACCTTTCGAGAATTTTTGATCTTAGGTTCCTCTTAGGTAATTTTGAGCCTTGTTAGGAGCATTTGGACCCGAGTGGGCCCCCTTTAGATGTGTCTCCTTTAGGCTCAAAATTCTTTTATGGCTAAATAGATATCAGCTCAGTATTCTTTTGATAAGGGTTTTTTTGACTTGGATTGAAAGAAACATTTATTGGTTCTTCACCTGGACTCCCACTAATCATGGAAAGCCAATATAATGAATTTATTTTCTCCTCATATTAGTGGTTGGAGATTAATCTTTTTGTTAACATTGTTAGTGCCCATATCTAAATTATTTGTATTCAAATTTATGACACAATGTTTATTTGTTTGGACTCGGTTTCCAGTAGGATTAGGATGCCTCAAACTGATTCATCTTGGTCTGATTAAAATAAAAAAGCATTAGTTAATTTTTAAAAAAGTTTCTTTGATGAACTTTCTATTTGAATTTAAGTTATTTTTGTTAGTTCTTTCAGCTTTTTGTGACCTTTTGAGGCTCTTTTATCTTAGGTTCCTCTAACGTAATTTTGAGCCTTACTAGGACCGTCTGGACTTGAATGGCTCCATTTACGTTATTATTATTATTTTTATTAGGTGATTTGAAGAGCTCTCGTTGGATAGAAAAGAGGTGGAGGAGCATATAAGGTTGGGCAATGGCCTGGCTGGGAAGGAATGGGAAGGGTTTTTTTATTTTATAAATTATAATCTATGTCTTGATTTGCTTGTTAGTCGGTCATGTCCGAATGCTTAATAATATGGGTGTCCTTTTTGGGAAAATTCTACATTTGGGATGTGCTCGTGCAGTTCATTTTGCGATCAGATATTGTCTGAGAGAATTTATTGATGGTCGTGATGATATGGGCCTGAATTATATGTTTCGTGACGGTTGATTTCCGTTTTCGTCTTGTTTGGTTATTTTGATCGTAGAAGGTCTCTTCTTAGATAATTTTGGTATTCTACACTCGCTCGTGTAGTCCATTTTATAATTGGACTTCGTTTGAACTATTTTCAAAAATGGTTGAGGTGATTCAAATTTGATTCACGCTCGCCGCATTAGTGATTCATCATTTTCTCCGTAGTTTCTCCATTCGATTCTGAACGGATACTCTTTATGCAACTTCAATCCTTATAATAGAATGCTATAGTATTCATCGTTTGCTTGTTACCCTTATGTCCAATCGATTCTTCTTGTGAAATATATATATGACGGTCAACATCGCCATGCCACCCAAATTTCGTGGTTGGTTCATAAGTCTTCTTGTGTATCTACCTGGTAGATGGAAAAATAGTCTCGTATACCCCTTTTTGTTCATTAGACTTAGGAGGGTACTTATTCCGTGTTGTGGTGATTCCCATTCTCACATCAAGACATTTACCTCCAATAGGATATTATGAGTTCAATATATGCATTTTTCCTCTAATTGTTAAGGAAATGTAAGCCCTATCTCATGGATCAACTCCGTTAGTTCCACCAACTGTGTTAGAATTTATCCCTCTCTCGTTTGAACAATCCCTTAATTGTAAGTTATGCACTTTTGACCTCTTTGGTGCAGTAGATTTTTTTTTCATTCTCCTTCTGGTAAGTCTCTAAAATGGTAAGACCTTGTTACACTCTTCAGCGTTCTTGTCATGGTCAGTCTAATCGGCCAACTGTGACTTGGACCATTCGAGGAGTGGCACTATCATCCATGCCATTTTGCTGCATCTTTGCATGTTATGTTGCTTTATCTCGCATGCAACTTGTGTTTGATTGCGCCTTTGCATCTGAGACTCTTGCTATGATTTCAACTTGGAAACACCTTTTATGTTGAATTTGAGATATGAAATAACATCTTTTATCCGAGTAAAACATATGCATTTTTCATCTAATTGTTGATAAAATTTAAGTCTTATCTCCCTGGATCACTTCCGTCAATCTGTCTCCTTTTTGAACAGTCTCATGAGTTGTATGACCCACACTTTCAACCTTATCCTTTGTGATGTTGTATGTCCTTTCTTCATTTTCCTTTAGCCATGTCTTCATCTAAAACGTTAAGTACTTATTGTAATCTTAGGTTCTTCTCATGCTAATTCTAGTTGGCCAACTATCATTTGGGCCCTTTAATGATTAATACTCTCCACCATGCCATTTTGTTATCATCNTGAGTTAATCAACATTGTTATTCTAGGAAACAATATTGTGGTCCCAAGCCGACCAATACTGTTACCCACATAGAGTTTGATTCGTCAAAGGATGGGATGATTGCTTGCATGCTTTCTTAGCCTGGTGTCCTGACAACTTTAACTGCGATGCTTAATGCTTCGTCCCTGTTTATCGTCTTAGAATTTTTTGAAAGGCTAGGGGTAATGTATAAGAATTTTATAGAAGATAATAATTTTTTCAATATTCAGTGATGACATGCATCTTATGAAACATCCTTTGGTTCAACTGCTATGCAAAAGTTCAACCCAACTGAATCGGAATGAGGCTTAGATTGCTAGGCCTAGATGGCAATGAACAAATAACTGAAGGGGTTGATCATCCTGAACATGGTGGGGACACAAACAAGGTCAAAAGGCTCAACAACAGAGAGGATTGTTGAATGAAAGGTTAGGAGGGTAATGGAAGAGCGCTCAAAGCTAGTTTTAGGGCGACCAAGCCCCCAACTTATGATTTTTTAACTCGCATATCAAATACATGCACAACCACAAAAACAAGTTAGCTATTTAGCCAGACTAATCAACCTAGAGCAGGAGATTGTCATGTTGAAGCTGTCAGTTGCCTTCTTCCATCAGGAGCTCGTGGATCTAAGGGAGAATTTTTTTCTATCTTAAGCTTAGACTGAATATGGCTGCTTGAGGCAGTTTAAGTTTAGAGGTGAGTTCATCCTTAGGAGACTCATTTGACTAGGTCATCTCTTGGTTGAGGCTATGCTAGGCACCTGTTTGATCTTTTTTATTTCTTCTAATTAATGTAATTATTAATGTTTGAATTCTTACAATAAATTTTCATAAATTTTGTGCTAGAATTCTCATGTGAAAAAGATTTGATATTGTCGATTTTGCTTCTTATGCTTTTGATTTTTCATATTTTTTTCTATTTTACAACCTTTTTTTTTGGTATTTACGACTTCTTCTCACCTTATAAAAGATCTTTTGATCATAGTGATATTATTCCTTTTTCATTACCTTTTGGTGTTTCTTTCACTTTTAAACCAATCATGCTTTTTTCGCTCTCTTCTCCAACTTGCAACAACCCTATGAATTTCGTTGAGGTGGACCTGCCTGCATCATTGATGATGGATCAGGAGCAATTTGACTATCATCAGACAACTTGTCTTCACCCCATCCATTTGATTGAGAGTCGCCAAAAGGGGTGAAAGGCAAACACATTTTCCGCCAACTAGTTGTTATTCTATAAGAACCAATTCTAGTTCGACCTTAGACTGCCCCTTTGTAATTAAATTATTAGCATTTTTTGGTTATATGGGATTTTTTTTGGCACATGTAATGCCAAATTTGATCATCATAATCATGATCATAGTGTGTTTATGCGACAAATGAACATCCAATGGTGAATTGAACTCTTTAGCTATATGTTTTCCCGACGCTTCTATCCGATGGGATTTGTTCCAGTTACCTCAAGGAGTTAGATTCACTTCCAATGCTTGGAGAACAAGTGAAGGATATAAATAACAAGTTTTATCTCACTTCAATGGAGGGGGTTTGGTTGATTTGGGACGCGCCCCGCTTATACAACTATGATAGCTAATTCGAAGCCTCCTTATAATCTTCTGCAGCAAGCCTACCAAGTCATGGGTATAAATCTCAGTGTGCCTAAGTATCTTGACACTCAAGTTGTTAGTAAGGTGCTTGCTCCAGACAAAACGTGGCATCATGATTGATGATGATTGAGTGTTTGTGGATGCCATTCAAGAAGATTTGGATGAGGCTCTGGCCAAGGAGGGTTGATACGAGAGGCTAAGTATAAGTAAATATATACAATTGATTTCTCATTTTACTATTATTATTCAAAAAGTGGGGATTGATGAGTTGATTCGTATCAAGAGGAGGGGGTATGTTAAAATGCTTGTGAGTAATTATGTTTCTCTTACAGATGTTCCATCCATTAGTGGTGATGAAAAAGGGGCGACTGGTAAATGTAAGATAGGAAGTGATGGGTCAACTTATGGAATAGAGTCGAGTTTAGTGATGGAGGATATCGGTGTTGTTGTGTTTGCCCCATTGGCTCCGAAACCGATCAGAGCCCTACCTCCCCCGTCACGGATGATCAATCTCAAGAGAGAGTTTTGTGACCAGGTGGGCTCTCCTTGATGGCGAATATGGTCTTTCGAGTGAGGAGGAGCGGGTAGGTGTCATGAGGTGAAGTGCAAGAGGAAGAGGCAGGTGCCACTTGTGAGGGAGCAATATCTTAAGTGAACGGAGTATGCCATTTGTAAGAGGCCCCAATTGAAATGGCTCCCAAGAAGAGGGGAGATAATGCGACTGAGCGGGGGCAAGCATTACACCTAGTTGGATCTGTCAAAAAATTGGAACTCTGTGATTCCTCAGACTGTTTGATATTCCTAGTATGGGCGGGACCATATTCTCTCCCTCCATGTCCACCTCCTTTGACTGAATGGATTGTAAACTTGAAAAAGCGACGTGGTCAGGCGGGTCATGTTCCCTCAATAAGACCATAGAGTTGGGATCTTATGGCTCTCGGGCGCCTCAACTTCAAAGATCTGTCTGAAATAAATGTTCTCTGGTGGAGTAGGGCATAGAGTATTTATGCGTCATTGCCTATTGCAGACCAGTGGAGTTAGCCTTGTGCTGTTGGGATAGTATGTGTCATCGCTCGCACTTAATTTGGTGATAGGGCTCTCTCAGCATTGACACAAAGTCTCCATTGTTGCACGAGAACTACCTGTTAGAATGGTGAAACCACCTTTTGAGCGAGCATTTCCTAATCATTTCCATCATCTATTATTTGAGCTCTTGGATCTCTTGTGCTATAAAATCTCAGATGCATTCCATGTTTCATGTGATTTCATGGTAGCTTTCTTCTCCTTGTGTTTCTTCTCTTTTTATTTGTAGCATATTCCATGCTCATCTCACTCTTTAGATTGTTGAACACAAATTTGTCCTTGAATTAAATCCAAGAAATATAGCATAAATAAAGAACGAAAAAAAAATATATTTTGAGGAATGAGAATAGGGGAACCATATGAGAGAGATCAGAGAAATATTCTTGTATTCGGGATTATTCCTCCTTAAAAAAAGGATTCTAAAAATGGTTCCTTATTACAATTAATTTTTTTTGTATTTATAGTGGTTGTGACTTCCTTTAAAAGACTTATTTGGGCTTATCTTGCCCAAAACCTTGAGATTTAGGTCCTTCATATTTTTGTTATCATAACGTGGGATCTTCAAAGGAGTCAACCCCTAATTAAGTTGCTGACATGCGAAGGCAAGTCATCCGGCCTTAAAGAACTATCTCCCAGCATTCGACTGCATGTGTATGTCTGCTTGATCATCCATAGATATTCGTCTTCGGTCATTCAACCATCATTCACATGGCCCCGGTCACTCATCCTCGAGCGCTCGACCTTGGCAGACTAGCCTTGAGTGCTCTGCCTTGGTCACATAATCTCAAGCACTTCGCCTTGATCATTAGGCCTCAGTTACTTGGCCTTATATGCTTTGCTTTCCCGAGTTGTAATTGTGTTTGGTGGCTCAATCTATTGTCTTAACTCATTTGAGATGACATTCATTAGTTCATGTGATGTGAGCTGTATGAATCCCGATGATCTGAATCGTTTGATATATGATGACAATTGCTTTACAAGATGTACAACAACATAAACGATTTTGTTTCAATTTCCTAAATTACTAAACCCTAAACATTAAACAAACTAATCTTGAAATTTACGTAAATAGCACCAAATTCTTGCACATTTACTCGTCTCACACCCCAAAATTTCATTTTTACAAACTAAGCATCTTTTCCTATGCTTGAAAAAATATATGAAAAGGTGAATTATAGTTTTTCTATAGGTAGTGTGTTTTGGTTGTAAAATTTAAAATTTAGAGGTTAAATAAATAAATACATAAGATTGAGTGCTATGTATGTAAATTCCCCCAACTAATTTTAACTTCTCAGCTCTAAATTTTCATCTCTATATCGCTCGAGCGCGTATTTAAAAAAAAAATATTAATAAAAAAAACAACGAAAGACGTTGCATAGGAGGAATAAATATTACGTCCGGGGTTCAATGAAATCACATCATGTAGAGGTGACAGAAAAATAAAAAAAAATTTTATTTTAGCTCAAGGGAATATTCCCCCCCCCGTGTTATTTCACGTTATTCAGGTGTTATTGAGGTAGTATTCATGTATTGTTGTGTTCTAGGAATATTCCTGATGTTATAATAGCACAATAACACATCAATACAACCACAATAACACCTGAATAACGCGGAATAACATAGGAGGAATATTCTCATGTATTACTAGGCCGGATCACAAGAAAATGAGTTTTTTTTTTCCTGTGAACTCCACGTGGAGATGATTCATTGTACTCCGGACGTATCTCTACGTCCGGAGTCCGGAAGTAATAATTTTTTGCCTAGGAGTCGCTTTGGAGGCCACATGTGCCACACTTGGCGAAACTAGTGCTTATCTCAAATTTTATGTATTTATTTACTTTTAACAAATTGATTGGGATGAAATGGGGGCATTGTATACTAATTCATATGCATTAATATACGTAACATCTAACTTTTATTCTTTACATTTATACTTCTAACTTCCAAAATTTACATACATACCACTCAATTTCTATGTATTTACATATCTAACGCCTAAACTTATATTGTACATACCATCTTACCCGTGCATGAAAAGAAATATTTGAGAATTAAAACAATTATATTTTTGTTGTGATAATAAAGATTTGAGTGGTATAAATATAAAAAAAAAATAGAGCGATTATTGCGTGCGGAGAACCCACGCAGAGCTGCGTGCCCTCTCGATCGCAGCCGCATATCAGGCTTCGCTTGTATGACAGCGGGTCCCACAGTCATACAGGAGAAGTACAAAAAAATAAAGTTTAGATATTAGATATGTAAATATATTGAAATTTGGTGGCATGTATGTAAGCGCCACCTTTACTCGTTGAAATACACTATCTCATGCATAAGTTATGTCAGGTAATANTAAGTCCAAAAATCAGCTCAGTTGAACTGCTAAAAAAAAGGAAAATTTACATGCATACAACACAACTTTTATGCACTTACATATCTAACACCTAATATTTGATGTTTACAATTTTACCACTTTGGTTCATAAGCTTAAAAAGTTAGTAATTATGATATGTAAACAATTTTGAGTGCAATGCATGTAAATATGAAAATGTAGGTGATAGATATGTAAATACAATAAGAATTGTGTGGTATGCATGTAAATGTCCCTAAAAAATTATGAAAGGATTTGACGTGCCACATTGCAATGGATGAATCTATTCAAAGTCCTTTATATTTAATTAATCCAAACTACTAATTCAGATCAAGTAGCTAATTTAATTTTTTAATAAATCCTATTTTAAATATTTTGTCTTAATTCCTTGCAAGCTATTGTTGATGAGTGATGAGTTTAAAATAATTATAATTATTTATCCTTGTCATTAGTTACTGACCTAAAATGCTTAAAATATTCAATATGCATGGTGCCCACGACTAGCATAACTATTGAGCCCATATTTGTTTCTGAATCACATCTAAGAAATATAACTTAAACGAAGAGAGGGACATAAAGCGTTTTGAGGAATGGAAATAGGGGAATCAAATGAGAAAGAGATTAAAGAAATGCGCTTGTATTGAGAACTCTTTCTCCTAGGAAAAATGATTCTAAAAAAAGGTTCATTTTTACATTAAATTTCCTCTATTTGTAGTCGTTGGGACTTTCAAGAAAAAGACTAGTTGGGCCCATCCCACCCAAAACCTTGGAGTGTGAGTCCATTGAATTATTGTTACAATTGTTTTCATGACGTAAAATCTTGAAAGGAGTCAACCCCCAGTTGCGTCGTTTGATGCGATGGCGAGCCATCTGGTCCCCTCCTAGAATTCGACTGTGGTGCTTGATTGCTTCATCATCCTTTGATATTTGCCTTTGGTCGTTTGAACAACAGTCACCTAGTTCAGATCACTCAGTCTCAGGTCCTTGGCTTTGATAAACTCGCTCTAGGCGATCGTTCTTAATCACCCGGTCTTTAGTGCTTGGCCTTGATCGCTCAGGCTCGGTCACTCGACATTTATCACTCGATCTTGGTGACTTGACCTCATACGTTTCACTTTCTTGACTAGTAGTTGTGTCGGGTGGCCCACTCTATTGTTTCTACTCATCTGCAATGGCTTCCACTTGTTGATGTGTTATTTACAACCCACTTCTCGATGATCTAGATTGTTCAACATATGATGACTTGGACACTCACTTTCCACTTGTAAATATTTAGTTCTCCAACNCTCTTAATCATTACCATCATCTGTTATTTGAGCTCTTGGATCTCTTGTGCTACAAAATCTCAGATGCATTCCATGTTTCATGTGATTTCATGATGGCTTTCTTCTCCTTGTGTTTCTTCTCTTTTTATTTGTAGCATATTCCATGCTCATCACACTCTTTAGATTGTTGAACACAAATTTGTCCTTGAATTAAATCCAAAAAATATAGCGTAAATAAAGAACAAAAAAATATATATATTTTGAGGAATGAGAATAGGGGAACCATATGAGAGAGATCAGAGAAATATTCTTGTATTCGGGATTATTCCTCCTTAAAAAAAGGATTCTAAAAATGGTTCCTTATTACAATTAATTTTTTTTGTATTTATAGTGGTTGTGACTTCCTTTAAAAGACTTATTTGGGCTTATCTTGCCCAAAACCTTGAGATTTAGGTCCTCCATATTTTTGTTATCATAACGTGGGATCTTCAAAGGAGTCAACCCCTAATTAAGTTGCTGACATGCGAAGGCAAGTCATCCGGCCTTAAACGACTATCTCCTAGCATTCAACCGCATGTGTATGTCTGCTTGATCATCCATAGATATTCGTCTTCGGTCATTCAACCATCATTCACATGGCCCCGATCACTCGTCCTCGGGCGCTCGACCTTGGCAGACTAGCCTTGAGTGCTCTGCCTTGGTCACCTAATCTCGAGCACTTTGCCTTGATCATTAGGCCTCAGTTACTTGGCCTTATATGCTTTGCTTTCCCGAGTTGTAATTGTGTTTGGTGGCTCAATCTATTGTCTTAACTCATTTGAGATGACATTCATTAGTTCATGTGATGTGAGCTGTATGAATCCCGATGATCTGAATCGTTTGATATATGATGACAATTGCTTTACAAGATGTACAACAACATAAACGATTTTGTTTCAATTTCCTAAATTACTTGCAAAACATTAAACAAACTAATGTTGAAATTTACGTAAATAGCACCAAATTCTTGCACATTTACTCGTCTCACACCCCAAAATTTCATTTTTACAAACTAAGCATCTTTTCCTATGCTTGAAAAAATATATGAAAAGGTGAATTATAGTTTTTGTATAGGCAGTGTGTTTTGGTTGTAAAATTTAAAATTTAGACGTTAAATAAATAAATACATAAGATTGAGTGCTATGTATGTAAATTCCCCCAACTAATTTTAACTTCTCAGCTCTAAATTTTCATCTCTATATCGCTCGAGCGCGTATTTAAAAAAAAATATTAATAAAAAAAACAACCAAAGACGTTGCATAGGAGGAATAAATATTACGTCCGGAGTTCAATGAAATCACATCATGTAGAGGTGACAGAAAAATAAAAAAAAATTTTATTTTAGCTCAAGGGAATATTCTCCCGGTGTTATTTCACGTTATTCAGGTGTTATTGAGGTGATATTCATGTATTATTGTTTTATAGGAATATTTCTGATGTTATAATAACATAATAACATATCAATACCACCACAATAACACCTGAATAACGCGGAATAACATAGGAGGAATATTCTCATGTATTACTAGGCCGGATCACAAGAAAATGAGTTTTTTTTTTTTTTTCCTGTGAACTCCACGTGGAGATGATTCATTGTACTCCGGACGTATCTCTACGTCCGGAGTCCGGAAGTAATAATTTTTTGCCTAGGAGTCGCTTTGGCGGCCACATGTGCGACACTTGGCGAAACTAGTCCTTATCTCAAATTTTATGTATTTATTTATTTTTAACAAATTGATTGGGATGAAATGGGGGCATTCTATACTAATTCATATGCATTAATATACGTACCATCTAACTTTTATTCTTTACATTTATACTTCTGACTTCCAAAATTTACATACATACCACTCAATTTTTATGTATTTACATATCCAACACCTAAACTTATATTGTACATACCATCTTACCCGTGCATGAAAAGAAATATTTGAAAATTAAAACAATTATATTTTTGTTGTGTTAATAAAGATTTGAGTGGTATAAATATAAAAAAAAAAAATAGAGCGATTATTGCGTGCGGAGAACCCACGCAGAGCTGCGTGCCCTCTCGATCGCAGCCGCATATCAGGCTTCCCCTGTATGACAGCGGGTCCCACAGTCATACATGAGAAGTACAAAAAATAAAGTTTAGATGTTAAATATGTAAATACATTGAAATTTTGTGGCATGTATGTAAGCGCCACCTTTACTCGTTGAAATACACTATCTCATGCATAAGTTATGTCAGGTAATATAGCTTGTATGTAAAAATTAAAATTTAGATGTCAGATATGTAAATACATAAGATTTAAGTGATATATATGCATCTATTTTAGAGCATAAAATAATTTGCTGATTAATTACAACATGGCTACAACATGGCTGAGACTGCTTCTAGCATAAGCACTGATGTCATCACTTTGTCTTACTGTAAATTGTTCTTTCTTATCTTCTACATAATACTCTCTGTAGTCTCCCTCTCTCTGAAGCCATGGAGGAAGTAGTGATCATTGGAGCGGGAATCGCCGGGCTTGCAACGGCTCTCGGTCTCCACCGGTGAGTTTTTCGCCTGCGCTCTTTTAATTAGAGTTTGAGTAATGATATATTTTCTAAGGGAAAAATATTACGTTCGGACGGTCAACTACCGATCATCACGTTGCCTGTTGATGAGGTGTCTCCATCTGGATATTCAGTGTCCAGACGAAATATTTTCTCCTTTCTAAGTAGTTAATTTTGAAATAGTGTTGCATGCTATTGTAATTGCCCTGCTACTAATACACTTTTTTTGTTTTAAGTTTAATTTAGGGACTAATGTTATATGTAAGTTGTCTTAGAATGTTAATTGAGTGCTGATAATTTCAACTAAAAGGGCAAATGTTGCCTGTATGTGTTTGATATTAAAGTTTTCCAATTGTCTTAAAAGAGGTTTTTGATGCTTTGAAGCACATGATATTATAGATATAGTGATGTCGTAGTAGTTGTTAAGTATATGACATGTCACAACATAGACTTAATAAGAATATTTAACTTATTAGAACACTCACCATAAGAAAATTGTGCTAATAGCTAAATCATAAATTTAATGAAAAGATACTTGAACAAAATCAAATAGTAAAAGGGTAAAAATCTAAATAATTAATGCTAAAAATAATTGATTTGAATTTAAATTCTTAGTCATGCTCCTTGAAGTTGTGTGTTTATATCATGATAGCAACCCAGGGGTTTTTGGTGAACTGGTTAAGAACTATAGATTCGAGGCTCAAAAGGTTGTTCATATAAAGCCCAAAAGTCACCCGTTCATGCTTTCACAGTTGCTCAGTAGAGCTCAAATTGCACTTACCTAGCTTAGAATACTTAGGGTCCGTTTGGGGCAACTTATTTAGTGCGGTGGCGTTTTGAAATCACACTTGGCCTGTTTTGGTAAACCACGTTTTGACAGCTTATGCGTTTTGACAATGCTGAAAGGAGCATTTTCAGACCGCGCCTAGATAGGTGCGGTGACAGCTTTCTGACTACGGTCTGACTTTTTCAAATAAATAAAAATTTGTAATTGCCATGCATGTAGCTTATCAGTAAATTATTCAATAAACTATAGCTGCCCCAAATAGATCCTTAAATTTAGAAGACGCTAGCCTTATTCAAGAAAAAATATTCTATACGGAAAACACATGCAGAAATACATGAGTTGTCTGATCTGTACCGTTCTTCATCATAAATATGTATTTCGATGGTTGGTCCTATTTTTATTTTTTTATTTTTCTTATGGACCCACCAAAATAAATATTAGCTGTGATGAACTGTTGGGATAGGACAAAGCACAGATTTAAGAGATTGCTCATCCAGTGCATACGACTCATTTGAGTTCGCCGGAGTTGATAACTCAAAGATGGCGGCGGCGGATTTCTTGTTCCGGGAGTCTCTCCGGCAAAAGCCCCCTGCTTTATAACTGCTTCATAGATCATCTCTTGAAAAACTACCATAGGAGCGACTTCGCCGAGCACACAAGCAAAGCGAGGAGTGGAAATGAAGATAGGGAATTTGCCGCCGCCGCAGCCGCCGCCGCCGCGGTTGTGGAGTTCTCAACTCCGGTGATTCAAAGATGCCGAAGCGGAGAAAGTGACACGAGGGAGAGAGAATCCCTTTATCTATAAATATCGAAGAAGTTTAGGTGGGAGATAGTTAAATTCTTTGAAGTGCCACATATTAAGACCCCTTTTTTCTTAACTCGATCCTCGTGATCCGCTTGCGCAGAAAGGGGATAAGAACCTTGGTCCTGGAATCTTCCGATTCGCTCAGGGCTTCCGGCTTCGCTCTCACCATATGGGCCAACGCCTGGAAAGCCCTCGATGTCCTGGGTGTCGCCGACTCCCTGCGCCAAACCCATCTCCCCCTCCAACGGTAACCTTATCATCCCAAACCCTAGCAATAGACAACTCCTCACCTCGCCATCATTATCGTCCATTTCTGATATAATCTTACAATTTTTGCACAGAATCGTTGCAAACTCTGCCTCTTCTGGAGGCATGACTGCTCAGATCCTCTTTTCAGCTCAGGGGAAAAGGTAAGTTTTTGGTTTTAATAGCTTCTGGTAACTATGTTTTGATAAGAAATAGATCATAGTGATGATGATTGGGGCTTTGGTTTGTTGCAGGGGAGAACTGGAAGTGCGTTGCTTGAGGAGAAGCTTGCTTCTTGAGGCTTTGGCAAGGGAACTGCCTCCAGGCACAATAAGGTACTGCTCCAAAGTGATTGGAATCGAAGAGGATGGCTACTTGAAGCTCCTGCACTTAGCTGATGGATCTTCTCTCAAAACTAAGGTGATGTTCTGTGTGCTCACGTGTGTAAGAAAAATGACTTATTGTTTTGTTTGGGCAGCTTGATTTAAAGAGTATTATGTTTAATCTCAGGGCAAGTAACTTTTGAATGCTGTTAGGTGCCATATGCATGAAACTAATAGAGCCTAATGAAGAATTAGATGATGATAAAATACTACCTTCAGAAGATTTATGTGTAGAGATTAGTAGAGAGGATTATGGTGTGTCAGGATTTATATATATGTATATATGTATGCATGCAAATAATTCAAAAACTAAACTTATTCAGATTTAACATTACTTCATTCGAGATGATGTAGTTCGAGGTGATGTTTTGATTTATTTTGTGAGTACTGTCCATCATTTATTTGATAAATCCATCAAACTCTTAACTTAGGGTCATTTTTTGGGCTTTTAGGAGACATCTAGGTATTCTTGTTCCAGCATTAGTCTCAAATGGATCATAATGTGTTATACTATATATAACAAATGTACAAGGTAAAAAATAGACTTATTCCAAACTTGTTTGGTTCAAATTCAAGATGATTTGTAATTAAATCAGATGAATTCAAGCCAGGCAAAACTTGCTTTTGTTAAGTTCACAAGTAACTTATTATTAAATTTCATGTAGGTCCTATTGGGATGTGATGGTGTGAACTCAGTGGTATCAAAATGGCTAGGACTTAGCAAGCCTACCTTTTCCAAACGCTTAGCCACTAGAGGCTTTGCTGTGCTTCCTCAAGGGCATGGCTTCAAGCATGAGTTCTTGCAATACTCTGGAGAAGGCTTTCGATCAGGGTTTTTGACTTGTGATGAAAGAAACATTTATTGGTTCTTCACCTGGACTCCCACTGATCATGGTAAGCTAGAATAATGAATTTATTTTCTCTAAATATAAAGTGGTTTGAGATTAATCATTTTGTTAACATTGTTAGTACCTATATCTAAGTTATTTGTATTAAAATTTATGACATAATGCTTATTTTATTGGACTTGGTTTCCAGTAGGATTAGGATGCCCCAAACTGCTTCATATGGGTTTGATTAAAATAAAAAAAGCTTAAGCTAATTTGTAAGAAAGATTCGTTGATGAACTTTTTATTTGAATGTAAGTTGCTTCTGTTAGGTCTTTCAGATTTTTGTGACCTTTCGAGAATTTTTGATCTTAGGTTCCTCTTAGGTAATTTTGAGCCTTGTTAGGAGCATTTGGACCCGAGTGGGCCCCCTTTAGATGTGTCTCCTTTAGGCTCAAAATTCTTTTATGGCTAAATAGATATCAGCTCAGTATTCTTTTGATAAGGGTTTTTTTGACTTGGATTGAAAGAAACATTTATTGGTTCTTCACCTGGACTCCCACTAATCATGGAAAGCCAATATAATGAATTTATTTTCTCCTCATATTAGTGGTTGGAGATTAATCTTTTTGTTAACATTGTTAGTGCCCATATCTAAATTATTTGTATTCAAATTTATGACACAATGTTTATTTGTTTGGACTCGGTTTCCAGTAGGATTAGGATGCCTCAAACTGATTCATCTTGGTCTGATTAAAATAAAAAAGCATTAGTTAATTTTTAAAAAAGTTTCTTTGATGAACTTTCTATTTGAATTTAAGTTATTTTTGTTAGTTCTTTCAGCTTTTTGTGACCTTTTGAGGCTCTTTTATCTTAGGTTCCTCTAACGTAATTTTGAGCCTTACTAGGACCGTCTGGACTTGAATGGCTCCATTTACGTTATTATTATTATTTTTATTAGGTGATTTGAAGAGCTCTCGTTGGATAGAAAAGAGGTGGAGGAGCATATAAGGTTGGGCAATGGCCTGGCTGGGAAGGAATGGGAAGGGTTTTTTTATTTTNTTTATTATTATTATTTTTATTAGGTGATTTGAAGAGCTCTCGTTGGATAGAAAGAGGTGGAGGAGCATATAAGGTTGGGCAATGGCCTGGCTGGGAAGGAATGGGAAGGGTTTTTTTATTTTATAAATTATAATCTATGTCTTGATTTGCTTGTTAGTCGGTCATGTCCGAATGCTTAATAATATGGGTGTCCTTTTTGGGAAAATTCTACATTTGGGATGTGCTCGTGCAGTTCATTTTGCGATCAGATATTGTCTGAGAGAATTTATTGATGGTCGTGATGATATGGGCCTGAATTATATGTTTCGTGACGGTTGATTTCCGTTTTCGTCTTGTTTGGTTATTTTGATCGTAGAAGGTCTCTTCTTAGATAATTTTGGTATNATCCTTCTTGGGAAAATTCTACATTTGGGATGTGCTCGTGCAGTTCATTTTGCGATCAGATATTGTCAGAGAGAATTTATTGATGGTCGTGATGATATGGGCCTGAATTATATGTTTCGTGGCGGTTGATTTCCGTTTTCGTCTTGTTTGGTTATTTTGATCGTAGAAGGTCTCTTCTTAGATAATTTTGGTATNAAATAGATATCAGCTCAGTATTCTTTTGATAAGGGTTTTTTTGACTTGGATTGAAAGAAACATTTATTGGTTCTTCACCTGGACTCCCACTAATCATGGAAAGCCAATATAATGAATTTATNGATGCTTATTTTATTGGACTTGGTTTCCAGTAGGATTAGGATGTCCCAAACTGCTTCATATGGGTTTGATTAAAATAAAAAAAGCTTAAGCTAATTTGTAAGAAAGATTCATTGATGAACTTTTTATTTGAATGTAAGTTGCTTCTGTTAGGTCTTTCAGATTTTTGTGACCTTTCGAGAATTTTTGATCTTAGGTTCCTCTTAGGTAATTTTGAGCCTTGTTAGGAGCATTTGGACCCGAGTGGGCCCCCTTTAGATGTGTCTCCTTTAGGCTCAAAATTCTTTTATGGCTCAATAGATATCGGCTCAGCATTCTTTTGATAAGGGTTTTTTTGACTTGAATTGAAAGAAACATTTATTGGTTCTTCACCTGGACTCCCACTAATCATGGAAAGCCAATATAATGAATTTATTTTCTCCTCATATTAGTGGTTGGAGATTAATCTTTTTGTTAACATTGTTAGTGCCCATATCTAAATTATTTGTATTCAAATTTATGACACAATGTTTATTTGTTTGGACTCGGTTTCCAGTAGGATTAGGATGCCTCAAACTGATTCATCTTGGTCTGATTAAAATAAAAAAGCATTAGTTAATTTTTAAAAAAGTTTCTTTGATGAACTTTCTATTTGAATTTAAGTTATTTTTGTTAGTTCTTTCAGCTTTTTGTGACCTTTTGAGGCTCTTTTATCTTAGGTTCCTCTAACGTAATTTTGAGCCTTACTAGGACCGTCTGGACTTGAATGGCTCCATTTACGTTATTATTATTATTTTTATTAGGTGATTTGAAGAGCTCTCGTTGGATAGAAAAGAGGTGGAGGAGCATATAAGGTTGGGCAATGGCCTGGCTGGGAAGGAATGGGAAGGGTTTTTTTATTTTATAAATTATAATCTATGTCTTGATTTGCTTGTTAGTCGGTCATGTCCGAATGCTTAATAATATGGGTGTCCTTTTTGGGAAAATTCTACATTTGGGATGTGCTCGTGCAGTTCATTTTGCGATCAGATATTGTCAGAGAGAATTTATTGATGGTCGTGATGATATGGGCCTGAATTATATGTTTCGTGACGGTTGATTTCCGTTTTCGTCTTGTTTGGTTATTTTGATCGTAGAAGGTCTCTTCTTAGATAATTTTGGTATTCTACACTCGCTCGTGTAGTCCATTTTATAATTGGACTTCGTTTGAACTATTTTCAAAAATGGTTGAGGTGATTCAAATTTGATTCACGCTCGCCGCATTAGTGATTCATCATTTTCTCCGTAGTTTCTCCATTCGATTCTGAACGGATACTCTTTATGCAACTTCAATCCTTATAATAGAATGCTATAGTATTCATCGTTTGCTTGTTACCCTTATGTCCAATCGATTCTTCTTGTGAAATATATATATGACGGTCAACATCGCCATGCCACCCAAATTTCGTGGTTGGTTCATAAGTCTTCTTGTGTATCTACCTGGTAGATGGAAAAATAGTCTCGTATACCCCTTTTTGTTCATTAGACTTAGGAGGGTACTTATTCCGTGTTGTGGTGATTCCCATTCTCACATCAAGACATTTACCTCCAATAGGATATTATGAGTTCAATATATGCATTTTTCCTCTAATTGTTAAGGAAATGTAAGCCCTATCTCATGGATCAACTCCGTTAGTTCCACCAACTGTGTTAGAATTTATCCCTCTCTCGTTTGAACAATCCCTTAATTGTAAGTTATGCACTTTTGACCTCTTTGGTGCAGTAGATTTTTTTTTCATTCTCCTTCTGGTAAGTCTCTAAAATGGTAAGACCTTGTTACACTCTTCAGCGTTCTTGTCATGGTCAGTCTAATCGGCCAACTGTGACTTGGACCATTCGAGGAGTGGCACTATCATCCATGCCATTTTGCTGCATCTTTGCATGTTATGTTGCTTTATCTCGCATGCAACTTGTGTTTGATTGCGCCTTTGCATCTGAGACTCTTGCTATGATTTCAACTTGGAAACACCTTTTATGTTGAATTTGAGATATGAAATAACATCTTTTATCCGAGTAAAACATATGCATTTTTCATCTAATTGTTGATAAAATTTAAGTCTTATCTCCCTGGATCACTTCC
>JXCR01131943.1:65683-84354 GCA_002079205.1 Phalaenopsis hybrid cultivar
GTGTGTGTGTGTGTGTGTGTGTGTGTGTGTGTGTGTGTGTGTGTGTGTTGAGAAGCCGCAAGAAGAAGAAGTTCCTTTATTGGTGTTCAAGAGTTCCAAGGGACAACATCATCTTTGATTTTGATTTTGATCTTGATTTCAAGCTTGAGTTTGAAGCCTTTGATTCGAATGATGCATGACCGTGGAGACGGTTCGACCACAGTGGTAGAAACTTTGATCATGGGGTCAGCTGCTTCCACCAGAAGCAACATAAGCTTCTATCATTGGCGACAAAAGCTTCGACCGAGTGGATGCATCGACCGAAGTAGGCTCTTCGACTGTAGGTGGTTTGAGAGGACTACTTCAAGGCTTTAACATTCAGAGAAGGGTGATATGTATCTAAATGCCCCAATATTAAAAGTTCCTTTCTTTTCTTTGCTTTTTTTTTTTTTCCAACAAGAGAAATATACATAGCACTCAACTCCTATGTAAATTTGTTTAAAATAAGTGTTTTAAAATGCTAAAATCTCTATAATTCTCTTCATTAGAAAGATTTCAGAGGCAAAAGAAATCATGTAATTTATACTTGCCCTATCTGCAACCACCATGAATTCGAGGAAGGACAATAGTGTTGTGTGAATGCCAAAG
Source organism: Phalaenopsis hybrid cultivar (assembly GCA_002079205.1). Classification (NCBI taxonomy): domain Eukaryota; kingdom Viridiplantae; phylum Streptophyta; class Magnoliopsida; order Asparagales; family Orchidaceae; genus Phalaenopsis; species Phalaenopsis hybrid cultivar. The sequence goes on from JXCR01131943.1 coordinate 66,311, forward strand.
TGAGCGCAATGTATTATTGTCAAACAGTATTCAGTTGCACGTAATATAGATTTTAATGATTTATAAAGATAATGTGATATTTAAATACCATGATTTTTTAATAGATTGTATTTTAGTTGAATATAAAGCATCATTCTAATTTTCATATATATCAAAACTAAATGAATGGTCATGTTTTATTTCACGTCATGATTTTATTCTAACCTTAAAGCGCCATGCCACGGTCAGTCGGTTGTTGATGAGATTCATATTATCGAACACTAATTTGAACAAGATGTTCACAGATATGCCGGTGTAGATTAGGATACTACCAATCTGATAGTTGTTTATCAATGCGATGACGATGATCGTGTAGTTGTAGGGATAACCGCTAAAGAGAAAATCTTCATTGGTGAAGACCATGAAGGGATGCGAGCTGAATTTGAGAGTGAGGGTGGTTACACATAGTTCTCGCGACTGAAGCCTCTTTAGGCTGGCTTGGCGGGAAGAGTTTCCACCTCCTTTAAAGATGACGGGAACTATGCCAAAAATGTGGATTGTGGGGGATCATCCTAGCTCTTTTGATATTTCTACTACCAGAGCTTTCCCCTACTATTGAGTCGTTGCCATGGATCCACAAACTCCTTGAGTTTTTCGGATTTGATCAGCTATTCGATCCGACCTCAGAGGTGTCAGCATTCCTCCATTTCGTGCCCATGGTCTTAATGATAAACACAATACTTCTTGAGGTCCCGGAGGTAAGCATTGGTTTTCATCAAGGGTGCTCTCTTGAAATAATCTTTCTTTTGAATGTCCTCCACTATTTTGGCCATTAAATCTCCCAACAAAGTTGCATTGGGTGCTTCATACTTAGGCAACACATGCTCATTTTACCGAGCTGGTCATTGGTCAAAATATTGGGCCTGACTACCTCTATGGTCCCAGGAAGAACAAGTATCTTCGTGGAATGGGCGAGCAAAAGAATGTAAATCATGTCTTGGCTTCCACCCTTCACCATGATGGGTTTTCTTCTGCGGGCAACAAGTGGAGTAGTCTACTCTAAAGGAAACTGTATTGTAGTTATACTCCTCGGCTAATATGTGATTATTGGCCAGCTCCAACAGCTTGGCCAACATCTTTGTTCGTTGCAGACCCAACACGTACCAAAATAGTCATTCCTTCTTCCCTTGAGCTAGGTGGTATGAGTTATTGCAAGCTCGCGGTTCTGACATCTTCTTTTTGAAGCATGTGTTGAATGAGCAAAGGCTCTCACTCTGTCCCTATCGAATTTGTAAGAGTGCATGCTAGATTTTCTAGTCTTTTGAGAGTTGGAAAACTGTGCCACAAACATGTGCTTGAAATAAATGAACGATGTGATTACTCCCGACGGTAACACATTGAATTACTTGAAGAATGACAACCTTAGCATGGTACATAAGAGATGACATTTCAGGACATTAGTAATCCTAAGAAAACATACAATTGACTCTACCGAGGTGTGGTTGGTTGGATCGGTCTTTTCTTTGTAGGACTCAAGTGCTAGTATCTTGAACCTCACCAAAGGCTCGACCTCAGATATTTTCTTAGAGGCATTTTTGGTTTGTCGGGGTACCTAAGTATGACAATCAGAGCCGACCCAACACTATCGAAGTACTGGGTGTCGGCTTCTCTTTCCAGGGCCTGAGGGACTCTTCAATTGTTGGGTGTCAGCCCTTTGTCTTAAGGGTTATACTCTCTTCCCCGAGACAATGCGTCTCTGATGGCATCCAACATCTAATCCTTGAACTCCTAGATTTGATGGTTCACAAACTATTTGGTTTAATCTATGTTGACGGTGTCTCTGTTGTAGGATTCTTCTTCATGGGTTACTCCTTTTTCTTGTGTGACATGATCCACGCTCACCCTTCATATTTTAAGATATTGAATCTTGATTTGTCCGTGAATCACACCCAAGGAATAAAACTTAAGAGGAGAGAAAGAGATATAGAGAGAGAGACAGAGAAAAGAGTAAACAATAATAAACAGTAATACACCGTGTCTTATTCATAAAATGACAGTGTGATTATGTTACATTTTCACCCCTACTTTAAAGGGGTCTGTATTAGGTATTTCTTGTATTTTACATATACGAGCTTATCATCCGGTTGTGTTCTGGCTCGGTTAGCTAACCTTGGTTGGCAGGATTAGGTTGGTCAGCTAAGATTACTCAGTCAGCCGAACTTGATTGATATAGGTCCATCGGTTGATATGGCTAAACTGTCAATCCTTGACTCTTGATGAGGATTCCCTGGGCATCCCTGTAGGTTGGTCAGCTAAGATTATATATATCCATTGGTTGATATGGCCGAACTGTCGATCCTTGACTCTTGATGAGGATTACTTGGTCATCCCTGTAACAGTTTGAGATACTGAGGAACCAGATCTTCCCTCAGGTTGGCTTAACTGGAAGGTAAGTTATCACATTTGTCTTTCCCATAGTGATTTTCTTGGATAGCTTCTTCATATTGTTTCTGATCGAATGGTTCATGCTTGGATCTTTCGGTTCTCTTCTGTTTGCTTCGTGACTCGATCTACTTGGACCTTGCCAACTTTAGCATAGATAGCTCCACTTGTCGACAAGTAAGCCTATGGTCTTCTATTGACGAACCCTTCTTCATTGTATACTTTTCTTCTAAACCACTAGATCTCCTCAGGATCAGTGCCTGCACATTATGTTAACTTTTTTACTTATATATTTCATATTATATTTGAAAGAAAGGAAAATGAATAAATTGTAATTAAATAATTTATTTGTGTATGAAAAAATAATTTAGTTAAGACAGATTTAAACATAAGGAGTAAAGGACCAACTTGGAAATACATAAATTAAAATTTGAATTGGGCACTCTGTCATATATGTGTTTATTATGGTAAGGAGATGAATGGGGTATGTATCAAGCTAAGGAACACCTAATTGGTTCCTCTAAATACATCTAAATTAAGTAATACTATTAAATATATGAAAGTGGGAGTGTAAACAAGCCGAACACGAGCGAGCCCAGGCTTAGCTCGTGTTCGGCTCGTTTATATTTCGAGCTCAAAAAATGTGTTTGTGTTCTACTCATTTGCTTAGCGAGCTGAACATGATCAATTAACATTTCTACATTATTTTCGGTCTTTAATTAAAAAAAGTTATGTACAACATGACATTATAATTATAACAGCAAAAACTCTAACTTTATAAAAATTAACTCTCAATTTATTAGGATTGGCCTACAGTGTTGTTGGCTGTGAGAGAAATTAGAATGTGTTCAAACAGGTTAATAATTTATAAATTTTAAATAAACTAACTAATGCATTTGTTTTTTTGCTTTCATTTTATTAATATTATTTTGACAGACTCATATGAAAAGGAGACATCTCCTAGAACAAAAGCACTTGAAGATTTAGTCTTCATCAAATACAATCAAGCTTTGAAAAGAATATTCAGCTAAAGAAATATTATTAACCTGATTAGTTTGGATTTAACTAATGAAAGTTGTGAGTGATTGATTGGAGGATTGGAGGATGTTGGTAATCAATAATTTGATGATGAAGATCTTAGGAGACAAATTGAAGAGGCTTCAGAAGTAGATTAAAGATGACGGATAAGATTTTGTCAAGCAAAAAAAAAAGGGGGATCATCTATAATGATGACGAGTTCACCTCAGCATGTATCTGCTTCTTCTATGTCAAAAAAAGAAGATGAAATTTATTCACAAGAAGAAGAAGAGGACGAGGAGAAAGAAGAAAAAAAATTAAAGCTAAAGAAATTTCACCTGAAGAAGAAAGAGATTATGTGAATGAAATAAAAGATGAATACTACTAATTTACGTTAACGTATTATATGAAACTTGAGACTAGTTTATTTACGCTTGAAAATTTAAAGCTTGTTGTTATAAAATTTTTTTAGTAATGTTCTTGGTTTTTATTGTTGTAGTAAACTATTAAAAATTATTTGAAATTTAACTTGCAAGTTCACCCTTAAAGTTGTCTTCAAGTTTGGTATTCTGCAACATTCTTTTCTCTTTTATATAAACTTTTTATGTCAGATTATAATTGCTCATGAATGCATTTATAAATTAATTGTTTTATATAACCTATTAACACTTTGGTTATTAAAAGTGCCGCTTTGCTTTGCGCTTTGAAGCAAAAAAAAAAAAAAAGTCTTGCAAATCTCATTATGCTTTGAGCTTTGATAACTCTGGTAAATACACAAGGATTGTGATATGTGGGTTTTGGGTTTGAGATCGACAGCAGATTTACCACCCACGCACAGTTATTGCCTCTCGAACGCTAAGAATCTCTGAATTCCCGTATGATTTGGGTGTTTTAAATGAATATACATGTATATGAGCAATTATCAGTTAAATTACAAGTTGGTATCTACTAAACTATCACATTAAATGTTAACCATCTGATAATCCAATGCGGAGAGTATGTGTTTTAGATTGGCCTTATGCCAAGAAAGCTACATGCAGACCTAAAAAGAATTGGATATGCTGTATAAAATTTTTTCTTAATTTATTAGAATTAAATAAAAATACAACACTCAAGAGGAATTCATATGACCGAACCCACTTAATGGGATAAAGGCTTCTTGTTGTTTCTCACTTTCAAATCATTGATTAAATGAATGCGTTAATTATTGATGGATGATAATATTTACAAATAAGATAAATTTCTTTGGTCCAAATGTAGTCTCCTAGAAATTAAACATGGGATTTAGGTACTATGTATGTAAATGTCCCTATTTTTTTATACTGGAATGAATCAGCTTGAAATCAAAATTGGAATTATTTCTACTCTAGAATGTCTCAAATTAACTCAATAGGTTAAAATTCCTCATTCCAATACAAAAAATGAAATCAGAAAATGGACTAACAACAAACATGAATGTGGTCATTAGCTTGTACTTCAACAAAATGATGTCCAGTATTGCAAATTTCTGACCAAAATAGATAAAAAAAAGGGAAAATAATTTATTAGCAAAATACAGTAAAATAACTCACATGCCCCAAAAAATATTATTGAAACGTCAAACTGGAATACAACCTATAAAGAATATATTACAAAGCATATATCTACAGCCAGTCTGAAATGATCTAGCAATGAGAAGTTAATAAAAATGACAAAATTACAAGAACAACAACCAGGTCAGAGCCTCTATATCAAGTATAATATTTCTCACTAATCTGTGTACCAGTATGGGAGCTGGAAAAAGAATGATTAAAAAAAGGCAAAAGGAAGCAGAAATAATGCAAGACCAATGCCGGTGAAGAAATTAGAAGTTAAGGAATTGCTGTCAGAAGGAGACAATACTGTCACCTGAGTACCATTTCCAGTCTGCTTTGTGGCTTCCGGACTGTAACCGTTTGGTCCTAAAGTAGGTGGTGGAGGAAGAGCTGAGGAATTTTTTGGATTCACAGGGAGGGGATTGGAATCCTCAATATTATAACCTGAATAAAGATTGTGGTAAAATAGAAAATTCATGATTAATATTTTTGAAGCAGGGAATAGATTTTTTTTAAAAAAAAATTTTGGGAGTGGGCAGACGTACAGTTAAATTTCTTCCAACCAAGAATCATTCTCTCGCGATCAAACACGACGCGAAGGCCGGTTAGGAAATTCTCTGCAATAAGTCATTTCCAATATTGGTTGTTTGTGCAAGTAAAAGAATTGCAGGCTACTGTAAAAGAAATGAGAGAAAGAAAATTCAAATAATGAACACCCATAATCACAATCATCATTTGCCGTAATCAAATCATTTGGGAACGGTTTCTGAATCTATTTTTAAGGGGTATAAACAAAAATACCACACAATTCTTATGTATTTACAATATCCAACACACAAACATTGATATTTACTTATATAACACCAAATCTCCCACGCCACATAAAAAAAATTACTAATATTAAGCTTTCTAAAGTAAAATAAATCTTTTCATGTATATTTTTTTGATGTGATTGTGAAATTAAAGTGCTAGATAAAAAATAGCAAATTTAGATGTTAGATGTATGCAAATCTCCCTATTTTTGATTAGTTCTTAATACAGGTTTTCAAAGATGTTCAACCTATCAAATAACGGCCAGCCATCAAAAGCTAAAAGGAGCATAACTAATTGCAATGAAGCCCGTGTCAATTTGGGGTTTAGGAAGAGGTAGATGAACGTCGTAGTTTTACTCTTATATTTATAAATAAACTATGTTCATGACTTGAATGAATTATTTCCAAATCACATTGGCTGCAATCTAAACAATACCTCAGGCACACCTTCCCAAGCCAAATGATAAAAGACATTCAATAGCCTCATTAAGACGACATATTTTGGTACCAGTGTTTCAACAAAGGACAAGTGGGGAGGAATGCAAAAAGTTTGTCTACCGGAGTAATATGTAATTTGGATTAAAGATGAAAAAATATGAAAAAACTTACGCCCGATGATATTCAGTTTGCTACTCTTGACAAGAGCCAAGCAATACATAAAATCACGCTGCTGCTGCAAAAATAGCAGAAAATGTTAATGCGGATAGAAATGTAAGGATCTGATGATTAACAGCATTCTATAAGATGAAGTTGAAGCTTACTTGATTGGATATGAAAATTACAGGATAATTAACTGGAAATTTGCTTCCACCTTGAGTGATGAAATTAATAGCCGGTAAATGGATGACAGATTCATTAGAACTGCAAGAATCAACAATTGAATCAAATACCATAAACATAAAAGAAAGAAGTTATTTTGTAAGCATAGATTTCACATAAACAGATCAAAATAACAACCTTAAGTAATAACAGTACTCAAAAGGGATGCTAGAGTCAGCATTTGCTCGTGTTCTTTTAAGCTCCGTGTTAAACTGAGAAGTAAATAACAATCGTATCAAAATGAGAGTTTTCATATAAAGGCCCTTGAACTACATTTGTTTGAAAAACTTACACTCTCGGAGAGTTTTGTGTAGGCAGGATCTGCCAAAGTTGTGAATGAGGTTCCCGAATCAACCAGAGCACTAAAGCTTACATCACTGGAGCTATTGCCAACCTCAATTCCAGTTATGCTGATATTATATATAGAGCTGCAGAGCCAGATTTTAAAATGTCAAAACAAAATTTAAAATATACAGCGAAAGATAATGCCAAAACCAACCGCAAAAACGATGGGAATGAAGCCTGAAAGACATAAAAATTAGAAAAAGCTCACTTTTTTTCATTTACATTGAATGAGGTTTCCTGTTGATCTGAGGTTCCTTGATCTCCAAAATTAATTCTCCCAAAACCATCACGTCCAAAGCACATTGAAAAGGAATTTGATGTGAGGCCCCTACTTGATAAAACACTAGGAACGGATAAATTGTCCATCCCAAGCCCGAAAAGGCCATTTGGAGCAGCATCACCTAAAAATGAACCAGTCTGGATTTGTCCACACCTGCAAATTGAATTTGTAAATTGAATTATATATTGGCCTAATGATAAAAAAACAAAAAAGATCTTTAAACGATTTTTGTTTGCTGCAACAGAAAATCATACCCAAATACTATTGGCGCCTTGACGACCTCAGGCTTGCTATCTTCAGTAGTTAAGTATAAGACATCATTCACTAAATACCCAGAAGATGAGGTCTGAGCAGATACATATTCAACAATGTATGGACAAACATCTTCCCCTCTAGGACATCCATTATGGTTTCGATAAGCGCATAAAGTACTGTTACAAGGAACATTTTGGCTGGTTGTAGACACACTGGGACTGTAATTATGCAGCTCAACCCCCTGTTGCAATTTGGAATTGTCAGACCAGCTTAAGCACAGCAATAAAAATGAACCGAGCATTATTGAAGTATGAATGAATTAAATAATTTCAAAAATCTTGCCGTTTTATTACAGCTTGAAACTACGGTGATGAAATTTTAGTCAATGATAGTTTATAAAAAGTATAACCCATAAAATTCTTATTTATTTACATATCTAACACCCAAAGTTTGATATTTACATTTAAAACACCTTGGTATTATAAACCTACGCATGAAAAAGTGTAATTCACTTTTAAAAAAGTAGTTTTTGTGGTATTTTTGAAGTGATGTTAAAGAATTGAGTGGTATGCATGTAAATATGAGTGGTTTCTATGTAAATGCCCCAACAAGAAAACCAGCTATAGCATTTTACTGATCATTATGATTACCCTAGAAAAAAAATAGGGATGTAATATTTGCGCCAATTTCTGCATGAAAACAGAAGCTTTTATACAAGGCTTAGGATGCACATTTCATTGAACTTAAAGCAACAGAAGGAGATGAAATTTATTTCAATAAAAAAAGGACAAACCAAACTTAGTGCACGGATAAAAACGAAACCTGAAAAAAGAGGTAATATTCATGTATATTCTTTCACGGACAAAGACCTTGCAGATCCTTGCGGCTTTTACTATGACAGGGTAAAAGGTGGTCCATTATTTTTGCGGATTTCCCCAATTTACTCATCATCTTACACCTACTCTATTAGTAATGTGGGACTTCAGGCTTTTCTAATTCCTATACTTCCTGCAACTGTTAAGAGTTCCAACTTTGGTGGCAATGTGGCAGGGAAGATGCAAAAATATTATGATCCACTTGCAGGCTCAAGTCTCCGGAAGCAAATTTTTTTATTGTTTGCAGCTTAAATAAGGGTTTAAATCACATAAATATTACTAATTACAAGTGCAATTCCTTCCACTTTTGATAGTTAGTTCCTCAATCAAGGAAAAGATTTACAGAAGAATCTGGGAGGGATTCTCTCCCTATACAAATATGAGGCTGTGCTAGTCAAATATTTCCCATCTTCCTTCTTTTTCTTACCCATTTCCTTCTTTTGCATTTTCATTATCAGTTAAAAAATGATTGTATTCAGTAAGACATAGTACAACCAAAATTTTGCCAAGCGTGTAAATTTCAACTGTGACTTTTGTGATATCACTCTCAGCTTTAATTTCTAATAGAATGTCAATGATCTTTTCATTTCGACTTATATTCCATCATACAATTGATGTTCGACAACGCAGTTAGTAAATGTCTACATTAAAAGTCTGCATCTTATAAATCTTGAGTGGTTATTTTATGATTCTCGTTTTTTATCTACATTAGAATTACTATAACCTAAAATGTCATTCATCAAATTTTAAATCAAATCTTAAGGTTGTATAATGACAACTTTTTGATGAATAATATAATATCGGAAATAGTTACAAGAACAAAAAGAGATGAAATTTAAAAAAATTCAAATCGACAATAATTTTAGCACAACTTGTGGAGAATAAAAATATAGTCTTACATTTAATTGGAGACATAATCTTATGATACTTCATATTGGATGAATAATCTAGAGAAATTATTAAATTTGCTAAGTATTGCAAGCAAAACCTATATAAGTTGAGATATGAAAAATGAACATAAAACAATATTTCACATTCTTGAATTATAATGATGAACAAAAGATTAATTCTGAGAATTTTTTAAGTAAAGTACCATAGTTTGACTATGTTTTAGGTTTCGAGATTTTGAATCCAAATTTTTTTCCCTAAAAAATTATTATACTATTAGAAATGTATTTTATGAAAATGCCTAGATATTAAATTAAGCATGAGTTAATCTACAATCTCAAATGATAAAAGACGAGACATATCAAAAAGCTTTAAATTTTGAAAAAAAAATCACACATATAGCTTGTTGGAGTTATTGTACCTCGGTTTAACAATTCTAAAAAAAATCTAAAATCTTATGCCACTCGCCTGAAGTCTATAAAANCATTAATATTTTTGAAGCAGGGAATAGATTTTTTTTTTTTTAATTTTGGGAGTGGGCAGACATACAGTTAAATTTCTTCCAACCAAGAATCATTCTCTCGCGATCAAACACAACCCGAAGGCCGGTTAGGAAATTCTCTGCATAAAATATATATGCCATGACAAGTCATTTCAAATATTGGTTGTTTGTGCAAGTAAAAGAATTGCAGGCTACTGTAAGAAACTTGAGAGAAAGAAAATTCAAATAATGAACACCCATAATCACAATCATCATTTGCCGTATTCAAATCATTTGGGAACGGTTTCTGAATCTATTTTTAAGGGGTATAAACAAAAATACCACACAATTCTTATGTATTTACAATATCCAACACACAAACATTGATATTTACTTATATAACACCAAATCTCCCACGCCACATAAAAAACATTACTAATATTAAGCTTTCTAAAGTAAAATAAATCTTTTCATGATGTGATTGTGAAATTAAAGTGCTAGATAAAAAATAGCAAATTTAGATGTTAGATGTATGCAAATCTCCCTATTTTTTATTAGTTCTTAATACAGGTTTTCAAAGATGATCAACCTATCAAATAACGGCCAGCCATCAAAAGCTAAAAGGGGCATAACTAATTGCAATGAAGCCCATGTCAATTTGGGGTTCAGGAAGAGGTAGATGAACGTCATAGTTTTACTCTTATATTTATAAATAAACTATGTTCATGACTTGAATGAATTATTTCCAAATCACATTGGATNGGGGAGGGGATTGGAATTTTTTCTTAATTTTTTGGATTTACTCTTATATTTATAAATAAACTATGTTCATGACTTGAATGAATTATTTCCAAATCACATTGGATGCAATCTAAACAATACCTTAGGCACACCTTCCCAAGCCAAATGATAAAAGACATTCAATAGGCTCATTAAGACGAACATATTTTGGTACCAGTGTTTCAACAAAGGACAAGTGGGGAGGAATGCAAAAAGTCTGTCTACCAGAGTAATATCTAATTTGGATTAAAGATGAAAAAAGATGAAAAAACTTACGCCCGATGATATTCAGTTTGCTACTCTTGACAAGAGCCAAGCAATACATAAAATCACGCTGCTGCTGCAAAAATAGCAGAAAATGTTAATGCGGGTAGAAATGTAAGGATCTGATGATTAACAGCATTCTATAAGATGAAGTTGAAGCTTACTTGATTGGATATGAAAATTACAGGATAATTAACTGGAAATTTGCTTCCACCTTGAGTGATGAAATTAATAGCCGGTAAATGGATGACAGATTCATTAGAACTGCAAGAATCAACAATTGAATCAAATACTATAAACATAAAAGAAAGAAGTTATTTTGTAAGCATAGATTTCACATAAACAGATCAAAATAACAACCTTAAGTAATAACAGTACTCAAAAGGGATGCTAGAGTCAGCATTTGCTCGTGTTCTTTTAAGCTCCGTGTTAAACTGAGAAGTAAATAACAATCGTATTTAAATGAGAGATTTCACCTAAAGGCCCTTGAACTACATTGTTTGAAAAACTTACACTCTCGGAGAGTTTTGTGTAGGCAGGATCTGCCAAAGTTGTGAATGAGGTTCCCGAATCAACCAGAGCACTAAAGCTTACATCACTGGAGCTATTGCCAACCTCAATTCCAGTTATGCTGATATTATATATAGAGCTGCAGAGCCAGATTTTAAAATGTAAAAACAAATTTTAAAATATACAGAGAAAGATAATGCCAAAACCAACCGCAAAAACTATGGGAATGAAGCCTGAAAGACATAAAAATTAGAAAAAGCTCACTTTTTTTCATTTACATTGAAAGAGGTTTCCTGTTGATCTGAGGTTCCTTGATCTCCAAAATTAATTCTCCCAAAACCATCACGTCCAAAGCACATTGAAAAGGAATTTGATGTGAGGCCCCTACTTGATAAAACACTAGGAACGGATAAATTGTCCATCCCAAGCCCGAAAAGGCCATTTGGAGCAGCATCACCTAAAAATGAACCAGTCTGGATTTGTCCACACCTGCAAATTGAATTTGTAAATTGAATTATATATTGGCCTAATGATAAAAAAACAAAAAAGATCTTTAAACGATTTTTGTTTACTGCAAAAGAAAATCATACCCAAATACTATTGGCGCCTTGACGACCTCAGGCTTGCTATCTTCAGTAGTTAAGTATAAGACATCATTCACTAAATACCCAGAAGATGAGGTCTGAGCAGATACATATTCAACAATGTATGGACAAACATCTTCCCCTCTAGGACATCCATTATGGTTTCGATAAGCGCATAAAGTACTGTTACAAGGAACATTTTGGCTGGTTGTAGATACACTGGGACTGTAATTATGCAGCTCAACCCCCTGTTGCAATTTGGAATTATCAGACCAGCTTAAGCACAGCAATAAAAATGAACCGAGCATTATTGAAGTATAAATGAATTAAATAATTTCAAAAATCTTGCCGTTTTATTACAGCTTGAAACTACGGTGATGAAATTTTAGTCAATGATAGTTTACAAAAAGTGTAAAAAATAAAGAAGATTACATACATACCATAAAATTCTTATTTATTTACATATCTAACACCCAAAGTTTGATAATTACATTTAAAACACCTTGGTATTATAAACCTACGCATGAAAAAGTGTAATTCACTTTTAAGAAAGTAGTTTTTGTGGTATTTTTGAAGTGATGTTAAGGAATTGAGTGGTATGCATGTAAATATGAGTGGTTTCTATGTAAATGCCCCAACAAGAAAACCAGCTATAGCATTTTACTGATCATTATGATTACCCTAGAAAAAAAATAGGGATGTAATATTTGCGCCAATTTCTGCATGAAAACAGAAGCTTTTATACAAGGCTTAGGATGCACATTTCATTGAACTTAAAGCAACAGAAGGAGAAGAAATTTATTTCAATAAAAAAAGGACAAACCAAACTTAGTGCACGGATAAAAACAAAACTTGAAAAAAAAGGTAATATTCATGTATATTCTTTCACGGACAAAGACCTTGCAGATCCTTGCGGCTTTTACTATTACAGGGTAAAAGGTGGTCCATTATTTTTGCAGCTTTCCCCAATTTACTCATCATCTTACACCTACTCTATTAGTAATGTGGGACTTCAGGCTTTTCTAATTCCTATACTTCCTGCAACTGTTAAGAGTTCCAACTTTGGTGGCAATGTGGCAGGGAAGATGCAAAAATATTATGATCCACTTGCAGGCTCAAGTCTCCGGAAGCAAATTTTTTTATTGTTTGCAGCTTAAATAAGGGTTTAAATCACATAAATATTACTAATTACAAGTGCAATTCCTTCCACATTTGATAGTTAGTTCCTCAATCAAGGAAAAGATTTACAGAAGAATCTGGGAGGGATTCTCTCCCTATACAAATATGAGGCTGTGCTAGTCAAATATTTCCCATCTTCCTTCTTTTTCTTACCCATTTCCTTCTTTTGCATTTTCATTATCAGTTAAAAAATGATTGTATTCAGTAAGACATAGTACAACCAAAATTTTGCCAAGCGTGTAAATTTCAACTGTGACTTTTGTGATATCACTCTCAGCTTTAATTTCTAATAGAATGTCAATGATCTTTTCATTTCGACTTATATTCCATCATACAATTGATGTTCGACAACGCAGTTAGTAAATGTCTACATTAAAAGTCTGCATCTTATAAATCTTGAGTGGTTATTTTATGATTCTCGTTTTTTATCTACATTAGAATTACTATAACCTAAAATGTCATTCATCAAATTTTAAATCAAATCTTAAGGTTGTATAATGACAACTTTTTGATGAATAATATAATATTGGAAATAGTTAAAAGAACAAAAAGAGATGAAATTTAAATAAATTCAAATCGACAATAATTTTAGCACAACTGTTGTGGAGATTAAAAATATAGTCTTACATTTAATTGTAGACATAATCTTATGATACTTCATATTGGATGAATAATCTAGAGAAATTATTAAATTTGCTAAGTATTGCAAGCAAAACCTATATATGTTGAGATATGAAAGATGAACATAAAACAATATTTGACATTCTTGAATTATAATAATGAACAAAAGATTAATTCTGAGAATTTTTGAAGTAAAGTACCATAGTCTGACTATGTTTTAGGTTTCGAGATTTTGAATCCAAATTTTTTTCCCTAAAAAATTATTATATTATTAAAAATGTATTTTATGAAAATGCCTGGATATTAAATTAAGCATGAGTTGTCTACAATCTCAAATGATAAAAGACGAGACATATCAAAAAGCTTTAAATTTTGAAAAAAAATCACACATATAGCTTGTTGGTGTTATTGTACCTCAGTTTAACAATTCTAAAAAAAATCTAAAATCTTATGCCACTCGCCTGAAGTCTATAAAACACACACCAATATTAATATTATGTTTGATCAATTCATCATGATGAAAAAACTATAGTTCATGACTTCGAATCGAAAATTGAGCCAGAGTCAAAATTTTGAATATAAAAGATAAAATTAAACATGACCAGCATGTTTGAAGATAAACCTCAAATAGAATCAGAATGTATCTATATCAATGAAACTAAACAAATCATGTTTGTTGAAGTTGTTCAATTAATTGTGTCATCAGATAATATAATTCTTGAAAAAATATAAATTTATATTATTCATATGACAAATAACTAAACTGATATTGATTTTGATTGTGTTCCTTGATTTCTTGACTTGAACATTCCTAAAAAAAATCTTATTAAGAAAATTAAATTTGGTAAAGAAATACATAGATCTATTGAGTTGTCATTTTTGAAAATATGCTTGTTTAGTGTGTTTTTTAAATGTTTTTAATTGTTATTTCTAAAATAAATTAGCATAGTTTTGAAAACACTCAAATAACTTTTAGGTACTTAGCGTTTTCAAAAACAATCATATCTTAATCAAATATGCAGAACATATTTTGTTTCAAAACATAATAAAATAGAAAAAAAAATAGAAATTTAAAAACACAAGTTATCCGAAACAGCCCCTAAGTATTTGTTACATAGTTTTTTGCATCTCACGTAAAATATATATTAGGGAACCTAGACTATACGATATATTACTTTAATAAGATTATCAGTACAAACAAAGTTATCTGTATCATAATTTTCAATGTACCTTGCATGCATATGTTTGTGCATACAAGGTGCAAGGAGATGGAAAAATCAACTTTGTTAATATCACTCGCATTTAAATTGTCATGTGTACATACAAGAAAGTGGAAGCATCAAACTCTTTAATATCTATTTAAAATCATAATCAACTTATGCCCTATATGGGAGTCAGCTTCATGAATCCGAAGTAGTCATTTATTCCTACCAAATGTTGTATAAGATATTAAACATTCTCTATGTAATTCTTATGCAGACATGCCTACATGTTTGTGTACATGCAAGGAGGAAGAAGCGTCAAACGCTTCAACATCTCCATAAAATTATCATTGCCTATATCCAACAATTTGATGTTCAACTTCATGAGTCTTCAATTTTCATTCATTCCTATAGTGTTATATGGGATGTNCCAATTTTTTTTTATTGTTTGCAGTTTAAATAAGGGTTTAAATCACAAAATATTACTAATTATATGTGCAATTCCTTCCACTTTTGATAGTTAGTTCCTCAATCAAGGAAAAGATTTACAGAAGATTCTGAGAGGGATTCTCTCCCTATACAAATATGAGGCTGTGCTAGTCAAATATTTCTTATCTTCCTTATTTTTCTTCCCCATTTCCTTCTTTTGCATTTCATTATCAGTTCAAACATGATTGTATTCAGTAAGACATAGTACAACCAAAATTTTGCCAAGCGTGTAAATTTCAACTGTGACTTTTGTGATATCACTCTCAGCTTTAATTTCTAATAGAATGTCAATGATCTTTTCATTTCGACTTATATTCCATCATACAATTGATGTTCGACAACGCAGTTAGTAAATGTCTACATTAAAAGTCTGCATCTTATAAATCTTGAGTAGTTATTTTATGATTCTCGTTTTTTATCTACATTAGAATTACTATAACCTAAAATGTCATTCATCAAATTTTAAATCAAATCTTAAGGTTGTATAATGACAACTTTTTGATGAATAATATAATATTGGAAATAGTTAAAAGAACAAAAAGAGATGAAATTTAAATAAATTCAAATCGACAATAATTTTAGCACAACTGTTGTGGAGATTAAAAATATAGTCTTACATTTAATTGTAGACATAATCTTATGATACTTCATATTGGATGAATAATCTAGAGAAATTATTAAATTTGCTAAGTATTGCAAGCAAAACCTATATATGTTGAGATATGAAAGATGAACATAAAACAATATTTGACATTCTTGAATTATAATAATGAACAAAAGATAAATTCTGAGAATTTTTGAAGTAAAGTACCATAGTCTGACTATGTTTTAGGTTTCGAGATTTTAAATCCAAATTATTTTCCCTAAAAAATTATTATATTATTAAAAATGTATTTTATGAAAATGCCTGGATATTAAATTAAGCATGANTAATTCTGAGAATTTTTGAAGTAAAGTACCATAGTCTGACTATGTTTTAGGTTTCGAGATTTTGAATCCAAATTTTTTTCCCTAAAAAATTATTATATTATTAAAAATGTATTTTATGAAAATGCCTGGATATTAAATTAAGCATGAGTTGATCTACAATCTCAAATGATAAAAGACGAGACATATCAAAAAGCTTTAAATTTTGAAAAAAAATCACACATATAGCTTGTTGGTGTTATTGTACCTCAGTTTAACAATTCTAAAAAAAATCTAAAATCTTATGCCACTCGCCTGAAGTCTATAAAACACACACCAATATTAATATTATGTTGATCAATTCATCATGATGAAAAAACTATAGTTCATGAATTCGAATCGAAAATTGAGCCAGAGTCAAAATTTTGAATATAAAAGATAAAATTAAACATGACCAGCATGTTTGAAGATAAACCTCAAATAGAATCAGAATGTATCTATATCAATGAAACTAAACAAATCATGTTTGTTGAAGTTGTTCAATTAATTGTGTCATCAGATAATATAATTCTTGAAAAAATATAAATTAATATTACTCATATGACAAATAACTAAACTGATATTGATTTTGATTGTGTTCCTTGATTTCTTGACTTGAACATTCCTAAAAAAAATTTTATTAAGANGAATTAATTGTGTCATCAGATAATATAATTCTTGAGAAAATATAAATTAATATTATTCATATGACAAATAACTAAACTGATATTAATTTTGATTGTGTTCCTTGATTTCTTGACTTGAACATTCCTAAAAAAAATCTTATTAAGAAAATAAAATTTGGTAAAGAAATACATAGATCTATTGAGTTGTCATTTTTGAAAATATGCTTGTTTAGTGTGTTTTTTAAATGTTTTTAATTTTTATTTCTAAAATAAATTAGCATAGTTTTGAAAACACTCAAATAACTTTTAGGTACTTAGCGTTTTCAAAAAAAATCATATCTTAATCAAGTAGTAAAGTTTTCATTTGCTTATGCACTATATTTCAAGTTAATTTCAAGGGATCACATATAACAGTGGTATCCTAAAAATGAGCTTATATATGAGTATAAAAATTTTATTGATAACAGCTTGCAAAGGCTGCAAGATTAATCTGAAAAACACTTTGAGCACTAGCTGCTTAAAACTTTATTTAGTATCTTGGTCTACTAGGAAGCATAACTTGCGTTTTATCCACTGTAAAGCCAAAATTTGTCAGTACATGTAACTTTGTTGCACAAGTACTTTTGCTAAAGTANGATTGAAAACAACTTGCAAAGGCTGCAAGATTAATCTGAAAAACACTTTGAGCACTTGCTGCTTAAAACTATTCTTAGTATCTTGGTCTACTAGGAAGCATAACTTGTCGTTTTATCCACTGTAAAGCCAAAATTTGTCAATACATGTAACTTTGTTGCACAAGTACTTTTGCTAAAGTAGCAATTATAGAAGGAATATAGACTTAGGCTACATCAAACAACTATATATATGACAATAACAGTTTTATAAACATCACCAAAAATTACATTCAACACTCATGTACGAGACACATACAGATTTAACATTATTTCATTGAACCATGCAACCAATGGAGATGTTGAAATTGAACATGTAAGCATCGATTGACAACTTTGCAAACATTTTCAAAAACCATTAGGTGAGACTTTTTTTTCTTTTTTCTAAAGAAATGCTTAGAGATGC
>JXCR01131947.1:5071-35001 GCA_002079205.1 Phalaenopsis hybrid cultivar
GAGAAATCTTTAATAAAACACCTATAAAAACCAACATATCTAAGAAAACTCCTAACTTCTCTTACTTTAGCAGGAGGTGTTATTTTATATATAACTTGAATTTTTGCAGGGTCTGCTTCCATGCCATCTTCTGAAATTTTTTGCCCTAACACAATTCCTCCTACAATCATAAATTGACATTTCTCCCAATTTAGAACTAAATAAGTACTTTCACATAACTCCAAAACTTTTTCAAGGTAAATTAAGCATGTGTCAAATGATGTTCCAAACACAGAGAAATCATCCAAAAATACTTCCAATCCATCATCAATTAACTTACTAAATATGGACATCATACATCTCTGGAATGTTGCAGGTCATTACATAATCTAGAAGGCATTCTTTGAAAAGCAAAAATTCTAAAAGAACTAGTAAATGTTGTCTTTTCTTGATCCTCAGGTGCAATAGGAATTTGATGGTAACCGGTATATCCATCTAAAAAGCAAAAATATTTGTGCCCAGCTGAGCAATTGGAATTTGATGGTAACCGGTATATCCATCTAAAAAGCAAAAATATTTGTGCCCAACAAGTCTACAATAAAAATTTGATGGTAACCGGTATATCCATCTAAAAAATAAAAATATTTGTGCCCAGCAAGTCTATATCAGGAGCAATAGAAATTTGGTGGTAACCGGTATATCCATCTAAAAAGCAAAAATATTTGTGCCCAGCAAGTCTATCCAAGATTTGATCTAAAAATGGTAAAGGGAAGTGATCTTTCCTCGTGGCAGTATTTAATTTTCTATAATAAATACAAATACGCTACCTAGTAACTTGTCTGACAGGTATTAATTCATTATTTTCTTTTGTTTCAACGGTCACTCCTCCTTTCTTAAGAACACAATGAATTGGACTTACTTATGTTCTATCTGAAATAGGATATATAATTCCAGTGTCTGACCATTTCAAAATTTCCTTCTTTACTACTTCTTTCGTCATCAGATTTAATCTCCTTTGTGGATCAACTTTTGGTTTATATTATTCATCTAATATAATTCTGTGCATACAGATCGAAGGACTGATTCCTTTAATATCAGCTANGTCAAGGGATCTAGACTAGAAGTTTGAGCTCAGGGTTGTGAGTGAATGTGGATGTAGATGAGTGTAGTGAATGCCTTAGCTCTAGACCAAGACCCATGGACAACCCTAAGGTTCAGCAATCCTAAGGGTGACTCATCTTGAGTTTCCCCACAGTGACCCCACCAACTAGGTATTTAGAGGTTGAGAGCAATATGTGGAACTCCAAGTTGAGTAACGAAGAGGGTAGAATTCCTAATGGTGAGGGTTCCAAGTCTAGTTTTCTAGGAATAGTCAAAAGAAAAAGTCATATGGCTAGACCCCAGGCTATTAAAGAGGAGGAACTAAACTTCAATAAAAATGAGGTCAACAACATGGTGTTCCTTTAGCTCTCTCATTGAGATATCATATAAGTCGTATAGCTTTCCTTCTCAAAATTGATAGATAGAGATTTGGCATTTCCGAGAGATGGTATGATATCTATTCTCTCCCTAGCTATTGGAAACATGATATTCCTTTAGCTCTTTCTTTGAGATAAGATATAATTTATATAGTATTCTTTCTAAAAATTGACAGATATACATCTAACATTTCTGAGAGATGGTATGGTATCCATTCTCTCCCCATATATAAGAAACATGGTGTTTCCTTAGCTCTTTCTTTGGGATAGGATATAAGACATATAACATTACTTCTTAAAATCGATAGATAGACATCGAACATTTCTAAGAGATGGTATGGTATCCATTCTCTCCCTTGCTATAGGAAACATGGTGTTCCCTTTGCTCCTTCTTTGAGAAAATATGACATCTATTTTCTTTTGACTATTTGATATGGCCTTATCACTCTTTTATACAATATTCATAAGACCATATAAGGATACGACATTATCGACAACTGTCCGTTTTGGTCAACCCTAATATGTGTGGCATACTTGTTCAGTATCCCACACATATTGGTGGCCCATTTGTTGACCTCACTTTTAATGAAGGACTTAAAATAACATTCATAGACCAAACTGAGCTTGAGGAATCTTATGATTTAAGATTCTCACACACATTTAAATGACCTAAAATGATCATTTTGGTCATTAAGGTAAAAGAGTCTACCAATATTGACTTCTTTGGACATTTCTAGGGTCATTAAAACCCTAGAAATTAAAATAATCCTCAAAACATTCTTTTTGAATCTTAACAATGATAAATCCTAAAATAACCACATTAGTGGTGACAAACCCTAACCTAGTCAAATTTTTGACTTAATGGCCATCTTCATGATTAAAAAGTTAACATTGGCACTTAAATGATCTAATTGATCAATTTTGACTCATATAGTCAATTTTGGTCAAATTGGTCAATTTTAGTCAAACTGGTCAACTTTGGTCAACTTAAACCAATTAACTAGTTTAAACCCTAAAATGATCAAATCAGTGGTAATAAGCCCTGATTTGGTCAAACCTTGACTTAAGAGGTCATTTTGGTGACCAAAAAGCCAGTTAATCTAATTGATCCACTTTGACTCATATAGTCAATTTTGGTCAAAATGGTCAACCCATGACTTAATGACCATCACTTTGACTACATTGAGTAACGTTTGACCTAAAAGTCAAATTGGTCTAAATAGTCGATCTAGAACCTAATGATCATCATGTTGACCATCATGGTCAACAAAGGGTCAATTCTGGTCAACATGACAAAATTAATCCATACCATCAAACGAATGGACTTTATGAATAATCCAACCATAACAAGGTTGGGTGGGTCACATTCAGCACCTTTGGACTAGGATTGGTCAACCTAAGTTAACCAAGGTCAACATTGGTCAACCCTAGTGAACATTTATCAAATTTGGTCAAAATACCCAATTTTGAACAAAAAATGATAGAAATTAATAAAACAATTAATTTTAAAATTATTTTAACTAATTTATTGGCCAATAATACTATTTCAATTTTTTTTATTAATGACAAAATTAATTAAAATGGAAATATAATTAGAGAGCCATTCTGACATTTGACATCATTTATGACATAATAAATAGTTTTCAAAATTCCAAACCCATTAATGACATCATGAGTGACCTCATATGAGTTACCCATAACCCATAAGACCCATAGGACACTTATGACATGCCAATTTTTCAATGAATGACCAAAGACAAAAAAGGACATTATAAAGGTCTCATGAGAGGAATAATTAGGTGGAATTCCCTCATGAATTCTAGAAAATGGAAGTGTTGAGCTCATCCTTCACCTCCCTTATTCTCCAATGAAGAAAGAACTCATATAAGCATCATCCTTCTCATGATTAAAACAATCATAAAAATCAAAAAATAAAATGTGAAAGATGGGGATAAGAAAGAGTATCTGTCACTCTATCCTTAAGAGCATTAATTAATCATTAAAGCTTATGTGGTGAAGGTCATTTCAAGCCCTTTGAGCTGCCAAATTCACCACCCAAACTAACCGATAGAAAGTAGCCAAAATTTGAGCTCAAAATTTAACCTAAATAAATACCTCTATGGATAATTCATGGGGAGATTGATCCATGCTGATCATCATCCTAAAAACTTATCCACAATCAAGATAACACCTCTCTTGCCTCCCTCAAATGAACCTAGGCTCTCTAGACACCATGAAGGCCTATAAATGGAGCTACCCAAAATAAAAGGGAAGAGGAGATATTGAGGAAAACCATCCACACTGCCCAATTCCCAAAACTCCCAACACCAAAAATACTC
Source organism: Phalaenopsis hybrid cultivar (assembly GCA_002079205.1). NCBI lineage: Eukaryota > Viridiplantae > Streptophyta > Magnoliopsida > Asparagales > Orchidaceae > Phalaenopsis > Phalaenopsis hybrid cultivar. The sequence goes on from JXCR01131947.1 coordinate 8,868, forward strand.
CTTACATTCTGAGCAATTGATTCCCCATGAAACCCACTGAATCTCCTCAATTTGGTCATCCCAAAAAACCCCAAAACCAGGACATTTTTGGGTCCTACTAAAACTCTACCCAATATTCTAATTAACTCTTCCTACATCTTCCCTGAGGTGTAAGAAGAAGATTCGAATCAAAATTGGAGCTTCCTTCAAGCCTTAACCGAGTTCTACATTAAACCGTGACCCCTCCCAATCGAATTCCCACATAGACTTAATTTCACTCCAAATTGAGCATACTAGAAGGATCGTGAGGATTTGACGATTGTTACGAGCAAACTTGATGGAAGCTTCACTTCATGAAGCCAAGGTATGGCCATTTCGACCTAAGTATCTCGAGATTCTGATCAATTATGAAATGAACCATTTCAAAACTCCATCATCACCATATGGATAAATTTGCCTCCTTTAGATGAAGCTATAGAGGCAAAAATCATGAAAATCCATTAAGAATCCATCAAGATCTTAAAGTTTTCATATAGATGGCTCACGAGATAAGCCCAATGAAGAAGATGAATGGATGTCATCCATTTGTGTGTTTGGAAATGGACAGCTCTGATTTAATCATGGATGATCCGGTGTTTGGGATCCCACAGCGGATTAACCACGTTTCTGGAAGTACGAGGACACTTGTCTCCCCGTGACAATTTAAGGTTATTTAGGATTTAATTAAATTCAAAATAACCTTAAATTAATCAAAAATCAATACTTTGACAAACAAAAATCAGAAAAATAAGACAAAAATATCTCTGAACTCACAACAGTGAGCAAAATATTATGGACATGAAATTAGAATTTAATAAATTAATTACTCTCTCGAGTATTTTAATTATTTAAAATTATTTATAATTTTAAAAATTTTGAAATTTGTAGAGATTTTTCTCTAGACCCTTAAGAATTCTCCCTCATTTTTCCCATGCTAAAAAAAATCCTTTAAGACACAATTTCCTAATTTTCAAGACACTTTGTAATTATTTCTTTTAAATAATTATAAAAATGAAAATTAAGGAAAAATAAAACTAAAAATGGTTAGAAAATTTAAGGTCACAGACAATAACCTTAAAATGAGAATTCTCAAACCATTACACAAATTAAAATGACATTATTATATTAGGATTAAAATTTATTATATTTTAAATTAATATTTTAAGCTCCAAAAATCCTCAACTCACCATACTTAGTTCATTTCATCATTGACTAAGCAATATTGAGTCTAACTAAAAATAGACTCAAATCAAACTTTAATTAGAATTAAAAAACATCATTAGACTTAATTAACCCATTAAACCTTAAATAAATTAGGTTTAATACAAAATCAAACTTTAATTAGGTCTAAAAGACATCATTAGACTTAATTAACCCATTAAAACATAATTAAATTAGGTTTAATACAAAATCAAACTTTAATTAAGTCTAAACCACATTTAGACCAAATTAATCCTTAGTTAAACCTTAACTACATTAGGTTTAACTCAATACAAACCTAATTAGGTTTAAACCACATTTAGATCTAATTAAACCTTAGTTAAACCTTAACTACATTAGGTTTAACTCAATACACACCTAATTAGGTTTAGATAACATTTAGACCTCTTTAACCTTAGTTAGACCTTAACTACATTAGGTTTACCTCAATACACACCTAATTAGGTTTAAACCACATTTAGACCTCATTAAACCCTAGTTAAACCTTAACTACATTAGGTTTAACTTAACAAACTCTAATTAGGCCTAAACCACATTTAGACCTAATTAAACCCTAGTTAGACCTTAACTACATTAGGTTTAACTCAACAAATATTTATTAGGTCTAACCCTTATTAGACCTAATTAATCAATTAAATTTACCAAAATTAGGTTTAATTAACCATAAACTCAATTAGAATTAACCCCTGTTAAGTCTGATTAATCAATTAAACCTTACCAAAATTAGGTTTAATTAACATTAAACCCAATTAGACTTAACCCATATTAAGTATAATTAATCAATTAAACCTTACGCAAATTAGGTTTAATTAACCTTAAACCCAATTAGACTTAACCCATATTAATTTGAATTAATAAATTAAACCTTACCCAAATTAGGTTTAATTAACCTTAATCCATATTAAGTCTATTTAATCAATTAAACCTTATCTAAGTTAGGTTTAATTAACCTTTAAACCTAATTAGACTTAACCCATATTAATTCTAATTAATCAATTAAACCTTACCAAAATTAGTTTTGATTAACCTTAAATCCAATTAGGCTTAACCCATATTAACTCTAATTAATCAATTCAACCTTACCCAAATTTGGTTTAATTAACCTTAAAGCCAATTAGACTTAACCCATATTAAGTCTAATTAATCAATTAAACCTTACCCAAATTAGGTTTAATTAACCTTAAACTCAATTAGGCTTAACTCATATTTAGTCTATTTAATCAATTAAACCTTATCTAAGTTAGGTTTAATTAACCTTTAAACCCAATTAGACTTAACCCATATTAATTCTAATTAATCAATTAAACCTTACCAAAATTAGTTTTGGTTAACCTTAAACCCAAGTAGACTTAACTCATATTAACTCTAATTAATCAATTAAACCTTACTAAAATTAGGCTTAACCCTAATTAGGTTTAATCAATCCAAGGAAAACTTAACTTGAGTTTAACCTAACTTGAACTCAAGTTAACCCAGACATTAGGTTCAACCTAACTTGAACCTATAATCAACTTCAAACTTAGGTTCAACCCATATTGGACTTAAGCCAAACCTATAACTTAGGTTCAATCCAACCTGAATCTAAGTCAACCAAACTCTAGGTTCAATACATACTGAACCTAAATCAAACATTAAACTTAGTTTCACTTTAAATTGAACTTAGGTCAACATAAACTTTAGGTTCAATCAAAATTGAACCTAACTCAACTCAACCCTTAAGTCTTAAATACATTAGACTTAAGTCAATTCAATCCTTAGGTTGTACCTACATTGAACCTAAATACCTTAAGTCCTAACTACATTGGATTTAAACTATTTTAACTCTTAGGTTCTACCTACATTGAACTTAAATCATCTTAAGTCCTAACTACATTGGACTTAAAGCCAATTCTTTACATACGTTGAACCTAAACACCTTATGTCCTAACTACATTGGACTTAAAACCAACTCAATTCTTAGGTTCTACCTACATTGAACCTAAATACCTTAAGTCCTAACTACATTTGACTTAAAGCCAATTCAATCCTCAGGTTCTACCTACGTTGAACTTAAAAACCTTAAGTCCTAACTACATTGGACTTAAAACAAATTCAATCCTTAGGTTCTACCTACATTGAACCTAAAAACCTTAAGTCCTAACTACATTGGACTTAAAACCAATTCAATCCTTAGGTTCTACCTACTTTGAACATAAATAACTTAAGTCCTAACTACATTGAACTTAAATTCAACTCATAGGTTCTACCTACATTGAAAGTAAATACATTAAATCCTAATTACATTGGACTTAAAACCAATTAAACTCTTAGGTTCTACCTACATTGAACCTAAAACATCTTAAGTCCTAATTACATTGGACTTAAAAAAATAAACTTTTAGGTTCTACCTACACTGAACCTAAAACATCTTAAGTCCTAATTAAATTGGACTTTAACCATTTCTAATATTTAGGTTCTACCTATATTAAACCTAGAACATCTTAAGTCTTATCGACATTGAACTTATAACTCTAGGTTCTACCTACATTGAACCTAGAACATCTTAAGTCCTAATTATATTGGACTTAAACCATATCCAATCTTTAGGTTCTACCTATATTGAACCTAGAACATCTTAAGTCCTATCAACATTGGACTTTAAACCTTAGATTCTACTTACGTTGAACCTAAAACATCTTAAGTCCTAATTACATTAGACTTACACCATTTCCAATCTTTAGGTTCTACCTATATTGAACCTAGAACTTCTTAAGTCCTATCCACATTGGACTTAAAACTCTAGAATCTACCTACAGTGAACCTAAAACATCCTAAGTCCCAATTACATTGGACTTAGTAAATTTTCAATCTTTAGACTCTACCTATATTGAACCTAGAACTTCTTAAGTCCTATCCACATTGGACTTAAAACTCTAGGTTCTACCTATACTGAACCTAAATCATCTTCAGTTTCACCGACATTAAGCCTAAATCTTAGGTTTCAATTAAACTCTCTCAGGTCTAATTGACATATGACCTAAAATAAATGACATCATAACAATCTAACTCGCCGACAAAAATGACATAAAATTCACCTTAAAAGACATTAAAACACAACTTAAACATTTATGTTCAAATTTATGAAGATTTCTTGGACGACGCAATCTATGGTTGCTGACAAGAATCTTCCAGTCCTTTTTTAAACATCTTTCGGACTAATTAAATCTGAATACTTTACAACCCCGGGATGACGGAGTCATGGACATCTTGACCGGGTCATTTAAAAATTATTCAACCAATTAAATGACCAACTAAAATTGATAAATTTGACAACATGGTTTTATGCTAATCATGTTCTCTTTTGCAGGTTTATTGAAGACATGAAAATAAAATTTTGCTCTAGATTTCCTTTGTATGTTATAGGGTGTCTAACTCTATTTTGCAGGATGACGTTCGAAAGCGAAACTTCAAGATAACAAAACTAGACAAAAACAGACAAAACAAAATAAAATGACATAAACAAAATGACATGACATAACACAAAACCATAACTTTTAGAATTTCCATGAACAAAAATTGACATGACCAAAAGAACAAAAGCAGACAAAACAAAAATAAAATGACAAAACAATATAACACAACATGAACAAACAAAATAAAACCTTTAGGGTAGAATCAGATTCTTATGAATCTATTACCCCAGGAATAAAACTTTTGATGTTTCTTTCGTTAAACTTGACATTTTAGAAAAACGAGTGTTAACAAGAATAAGGAGTTCTCTTAAGTAAATCTAGAATTGCCTAAGATGTAATTAACTATAGGAGCTTGCTCCTATAGAAAAATTAAGAATTCAGATAGGTGATCAACCTAAATCTCTGGTTATCAGACCATTTATGTGGTTATTGTTATATGAGATTTTGACATTCTAGAGTCTTCTTTATAAGTTTACCAGCCAACATTTCTCTTATTTTCTATCATTTGCCCTTTCCCTTTTTCCTAATTCCTTTAATACTTGAGGATCCTTTACTTGATCCAAGGGATTAAGGTAAATTGGAAAATAGGGCAATAAGATAGATAAACAGAGTGGCGACACCAATGTCTTTAGCAATAATAGACACGACGACATGAGGGCGCGAACAAGAATTGGTGACAACCACGAATGACAAGTTTCGAGTGCCATCAATGTTCTGAGAGATCTAGGTGATAATGAGTTTAACCACATCTTAGGTTTATCCCTTAGTGAAGAAGGAAAAAGTTTAAGCCTGATAACATCATTCGACACTCCATCATATTTAAATGTAGCACACAATTCTGAAAAACTAGCAAGGTGTAGATTAGGATCTTTAGTTGCTATTCCTCCAAACTGATTGTTTTGTATCATTTGAATAATAGCAGGTTTAAGCTCAAATGAATTGGTAACTACAACAAGGTTTTGTATACTCAAATGAATTTTATCTGTTGTAGGATTAACATAATAACTTAAAGGTCTCTGATGATGTTCATTTTCATTTTCGGCATTGTTTAGATTGCAAGCCATTTTGCTAAAATGAACCTTTTTTTATTGTTTTAAATTTTTTTAACAGTTCTCTTTAATTCAGAATCGTAAGGTAATAAATTTTCAAATCTTACACTACATATAAACAAATAAATTCAAGTAATTAAAAACAAGCAAACACACTTAAATAAGAAAATGTTCAAGACTGAACTACAAAAACTCTTTTATTATTATTTTTATTATATATTTTAAAATGAAATAAAATAATTACTAATACTACTTTCCGTTACTTCCCCGACAACGACACCAAAAACTTCATGCACGGGTAAGGGGTAGATTTAGTGTGTAAAAATTGTAAATATTTTTTAATATTACAAAATTACACATGGAAAATATATAATAAATGTGTAATATAATCCCAAATAAAATACCTTTTATGAAAATAGCTTATCTTTTAATTTTTTTTTAAAAATTTTCAAATCCTCGTTAAAATCAATGTAAGTATACGTATCACTGAAGTAATAAAGGGATTTAATGGAGTCCTAGATATTGATCCCATAGAGAAGTTGGAAAATCATTGAAGTAAGTTTTTGAAATTATTTCATAATTTAAAAATACAAAAATAAAAGTAAAGTGCGAGGTTTGAATATTAACTATTAAGGTAAATGCTATGTAAAATGAAATTGAAAAAAAAAAAGTTATTAACTACTAACTTTCAAAGTTTTTTTTTTTGACAGAAAGTTCAAATTTAAGAAAGAATCCTTACCCTTTACGATGAGTATATGGATTGTGAAGAAATTGAAATCATTTAAAAATTTATATAAAAACTGTTTTATGCCAAATAGGAGCAATCCTATTCTTTGCCCTGCTCCGAGCATTATGTTATAAAGAATATTAGCTAATCTAGAGTTTGGTGCCTAATTTCATGGTTATACTGGGAGGATACCAGTTGCCACTCGAGAGCTCCCACTACTCTCTCACACGAGGGCTAACAATCTCGCATCAGTTTCCAATCAATTGGACCAAATTGGGGAATTTAATTTGTCACCTTCAAATCTCCAATTCTGCATCCAACAAAGTATATTTCTTTATTTATTTTCACCCAATCCCATGGATGACATAATCTCCCATGAAATCAAATGTGATTCTCCCTGTATTTTAGAAATCATATCACTTTTCAGAACATATGTCACTCAACAAGTTTTAAAATTTCAATTGGTAAGATCAAAATGTAAATGAAGATCGGAGTTCAAATTATCACAAATTATTAACATTTAAAATCTTAGAAAACAAAATCAATTCTTCACAAAACCATATCTCAAAGTAAGGAGAAGGATAAAGAAGACTACTCAGAATTCATGAGAAGGATACGAAAAAACATGGATTTCATTTTATAAGCAAGTTTACAAAATAAAAAAATAAAAGAAATAACTTATCTCACAATCCTTCCCAAGCAAATCCTTGAAAGTTCTCTCCAAGCCTTTCTCTCTTTACAATCCCACTAAATCTATTTTAGAAGTGTAATGAAGAAAAAAATCTCTCACATTCCCTCTCCGCTTATAGCCCTAGAAGAAAATCTCCTCTTCTCTCCTCTTGCCTCTCACACCAACTTTCTCTCTCTCTCTCTCTCCCTTTCTCCTCTTAAACCAACTCTACTATATCTTCTCTTTATTTTGGGCTGCCTCCTTTAAAAAAGAATTCAAAATTCCCCTCCAATAGTTCCCTCCAAAAGTCAAATCTTTTGAATTCAAAATATGTGTCATTTGATCCAAGAGACATATCCTTTCATAAACAAACTTTTCAAAGTGTCTAGATGCATTGAATTACTCCAATAGGTGTTTAGAATAAGCGTCCCTTTGAAAATTTGGGCAAAATTCATCTCAAACCACCTTAATTTGTAAAAAATTCATCTCTGGCGCATCATGTGCTGATGTGGCACATCATGTGATAGTTCTCTGTCAAACGGCTCATCATGCGTCGGTTTGATGCATCATCCACCATAATCCCAAAATTCATCGTTTTGGTTCCAAATTTCATTCTTTTTACCATATTTGCTCCAAATGCCTAAAAATGATGTACTTGCAACTAATACATGAAAATATACTTCTTTAAAATGCAATATCACCAAAAATAAGCATAAAATATGTGCTTAAAACATTATATTATTTTGGTGTATCACCCAGCAGACAAACTACCCATTAACACTGAATTTTTCAAAGTGGCACTCTCCTACACAAGAAATTTATCTTTGCCTAATCCACCTAATGAGGCTAAAATTTGGGAGGCTATAAACTCAATTGATAACACTAAAATAGCTGGACCTGATTGCTTCACTGCTGATTTTTACAAAAAGCCTGGGAGAATATTAAAGATGACATGATTCCTACCATCAAGAGGTTCTTTCAAGGTTCTAACTTACCATAGTACTTGTGTGCTTCTAGTATGGTGTTGATACCTAAACAATCTGATAAAAGAGACTAGAATCAATTTAGGCCTATCAGTTTGATTCCTATGTTCAACAAGATTATCATCAAGGTAATTGTTGTCAAGCTCCAACCTTACTTAGACAGGCTCATTAGTCCCAACCAAATAGCTTTTATTAAGGGTAGATCAATAGCAGACAATGTACTCCTCGCCCAAGAACTATTGCTCGACCTGGTTAAGCCTTGTAGAGGAGGCAACATCATTTATGAACTGGATTTCAGGAAAGCCTATGATACTATCTGCTGGGATTTTTGCTAAGTTTTGTGCTTTAAATTCCAGATGGCTGAAGAATAATGTGCATTCAACTCTCATCAATGGACAATCTTTGGGTAACTTTATTGCCACTGGAGGCCTACAGCAAGGGGACCCTCTATCTCCCATAGTTTTTATTTTTTCTTTGGAATACTTGTCTATGATACTGGATCAATGTCTGTTAGCAAACTCTTATGGTATCATCATAGATCTAACTTGGCCATCTCTCACCTTGTTTAAGCTGATGGCATAATGGTTTTCTCTAGAGCTAACAAAATTGTAGTTAAAAAATTTATTAAGTGCCTCCAGATCTTTCAATAGCATTCTAGTATGAAGTTCAACCAAAGCGAATGTAATCTACTGTTTAACAATAAACTCACTCCCAGCATTAAGAATTGGCTTCTACAATTCACTAACTTCTCTTAATTCTCTCTCCCTTTAAAGTACCTTAGGGTTCCTCTCATCAAAGGCAGATTTAAACTCATCTAGTTTGAGGAGGTGTTAGGCAAAATTTCTGATCAGCTTTCCTGTTGGACCCACTCTTTCTTTCCCAATAGAGGCAGAATCACTTTGGTTAAAAGTATTCTCACCATCTTTCCATCTTATATATTGCAGATGACTACCATGAAGAAGAGCACTCAAGTCCAATTGAAAAGGGTCTTCAAAAGAATCTTTTGGTCTTGGCAGAGGCAACAGATGCATTGCGCTAGATGGAAAAAACTGGCTAAGTCTACTCTTGCTTGGGGTCTAGGCTTCAAAAGAATACAACAGCTACAATAGGTCAACCTATGTAAACTTTGAATAATATTCAGGCATCAATCTTCATTGTGGGATAATTTTATACAAGGGAAATTTTGCAGAGGCACCCACCCCAATTTGGTTACCAAGAAATTTGGTTATTCTAGATTATAGGCTCATATGCTGAAGATAAGACAAATGGCTGAAAACCTCTTCCTTTGGGATCATGGCAGAGGAGACGTGTATTTCATGTTAGACAAATGGCGTCCTAAAGGGATGCTGCAAGATGAAACTAATGTTCTTAACCCCCAACTTAAAGTGACTGATTATTGGATAGGTGATCAATGGTCTATGCCTATGCTACAAACTCTGGTGGAGGAATCTTCTGCTGTCAGCATTTCCAAAGTGAAATTTAACAGAAATAAAACTGACAGAATTGTCTTGCATGCTTATACTAATCAAAGTCTTACCAAACACATTTACAATAATATTCACAGTTGGGATACTGTGCCTTAGGGGGAGACCATCTGAAACATTTATTTTTCACCTTCTATGTCATTTTTCTGCTGAAGGATTTTTCACAGGCTTCTCCCTTCATATGACATACTTAAATCAAAAGGGCTAAGGTGTCCACTAGGTGCTCGTTGTGTTTGGCAGCTGAGGAATCTATTACTCATTTAATCTTTGAATGGTCATTCTCACAAGAGGTTTGAAGGGAATTCATAAACCTACTCCTCCTGAACACACTAAATTTACAAAGGTATAACCTCAACTCCTGCTGAAGTAGTTGGACAACTTTTTAGCCTGGCCCATCCCATTTATTATTTCCTATTTATTATGATTAGCAAGGAGCCAAGCAAAGTTTGAGGCTCTTCTTTCATCTTCTGCTAAAGTGGTCAGGCATGACATCTATTTCTTAATCAAGATGATCAAATATAAGAGAATCCCCAAAGATTTGCTTAATTTCCCTTATTGAAAGTGCTTCTTTACCTAAGATTATTAAAGTACATTGGAAACCCCCTTCTCCTCCCTACATAAAAGTAAATACTGATTGTAACTTCTCTGATCTAGGTGCTGGAGTGGGTAGGGTCTTTAGGAACCAATCAGGTCATTTCACTTTCTTCTTCCATGCTCTTGTCATTACTAGGGATGCTCTAGAAGCTGAAATCATTGATTTGTATTGGCCCCTCAGACTTGCTTGACTGTATCAGTGGAAGCACCTATGTGTGGAACTGGATTCTACAGTGTTGCTTCAACAGTTGTCAGGAAAAGAGCCACCTTCCTGACATTACTCACAATGGGTACAAAAGATCAACTCCATTAAACCTGTTATTTTGGTTCATGTTTCCTTCATCATTAGAGAAGGAAATTGCCTTGCCAACTGGCTTGGTAGACTAGGCTTTTATTCTTATACAACTTTTGTCTCTTCCTCCCCACCCCCATCTCTTCTTTTTTTTGCTTGAAGGGGACCATTTGGATGCTCGTCACCACAAACTTATAACTTGAACTTTGATTAATAGGTAATTTCCTCTCTCTCTCTCTCTCTCTCTCTCTCTCTCTCTCTCTNAGTAGCCATCTCTTTTGTTAATGAATAAGCCTCATCAAAAGGTTTTGACATTAAAGAACCACCAGCTGCAGCATCTATGATCGATCTAAGAGATCCCACTAATCCATTATAAAAAGTTTGAATTACTAACCAATCCGGTAACAAATGATGAGGACACTTCCTAAGAAGATCTTTAAATCTCTCCTAAGCTTCATATATTGACTCTCCATCAATCTAATAGAATGATGTTATGTCATTTCTTAGTTTAGAAATCTTTGATGGAGGGAAATATTTGGATAGAAATTTTTGTGACAGTTCTCCCCAAGTTCTAAAAGATCCTGGTGATAACGAGTTTAACCACGTCTTAGCCTTATCCCTCAGTGAAAAAGGAAAAATTCTAAGTCTAACAACATCGTTTGAGACTCTGTCATATTTAAAAGTAGCATATAGTTCTAAAAAACTAGCGGGATGTAGGTTAGGATCTTCATTTGGTGTACCTCCAAATTGATTGTTTTGCATCATTTGGATATTAGCAGGTTTAAGCTCAAATGAATTAGCAGCTACATCAGGATTTTGGATAGATAAGTGAATCTCTGCTGCAAGATTTGCATAATCTCTTAGGGGTCTAGGTTGGTGTTCATTCTTTATTCCTGGATTGTTCAGGCACAAATGAATTAGCAGCTACATCAGGATTTTGGATAGATAAGTGAATTTCATCTGCTGTAGGATAAATGAATTAGCAGCTACATCAGGATTTTGGATAGATAAGTGAATTTCATCTGCTGTAGAATTAGGTTTAAGCTCAAATGAATTAGTAGCTACATCAGGATTTTGGATAGATAAGTGAATCTCATCTGCTGTAGGATTTGCATAATCTCGGTCTAGGTTGGTGTTCATTATCTATTCCTTGATGTACCGTAGGATTTGCATAGTCTCTTAAGGGTCTTGGTTGGTGTTCATTTTCTATTCCTTAATTGTTCATAATGTTTTCCATTGTATCACAATTTCTAGTTCAAGCTCAAATGAATTAGCAGCTACATCAGGATTTTGGATAGATAAGTGAATTTCATGATAATAGCAAGTTTAAGCTCAAATGAATTAGCAGCTACATCAGGATTTTGGATAGATAAGTGAATTTCATCTACTGTAGGATTTGCATAATCTCATAGGGGTCTAGGTTGGTGTTCAGTTCTATTCCTTGATTGTTCATGTTGTTTTCCATTGAATCAGAATTTCTAGGTTCTCTTCTCATTTACTGCTGCAAGATTTGCATAATCTCTTAGGGGTCTAGGTTGGTGTTCATTCTTTATTCCTGGATTGTTCAGGCACAAATGAATTAGCAGCTACATCAGGATTTTGGATAGATAAGTGAATTTCATCTGCTGTAGGATAAATGAATTAGCAGCTACATCAGGATTTTGGATAGATAAGTGAATTTCATCTGCTGTAGAATTAGGTTTAAGCTCAAATGAATTAGTAGCTACATCAGGATTTTGGATAGATAAGTGAATCTCATCTGCTGTAGGATTTGCATAATCTCTTAAGCTCAAATGAATTAGCAGCTACATCAGGGTTTTGGGTAGATAAGTGAATTTCATCTGCTGTAGGATTTGCATAATCTCGTAGAGGTCTATTGGTGTTCATTTTCTATTCCTTGATTGTTCATAATGTTTTCCATTGTATCACAATTTCTAGGGTTCTATTCCTTGATTGTTCATGTTGTTTTCCATTGAATCAGAATTTCTAGGTTCTCTTCTCAAATGAATTGTTCAGGTTGTTTTCCATTGTATCAGAACTTCTAGGTTCTCCTCTTGATTTTCTAATCCTTCTAACAGTGTGTTCTAACTCTGAACCGTAGGGCATAAGATTTTCAGATCCAAATTTATGCATACAATTTGAAATCAGTACTCAGTAATATAATTAACTAAATATTAAAATAAAAATAAGTTGCAATTTAAGTAAAAATTTTCTAATAATCCTAATTTGTCCATTACTCAGATTGTAATTTTACTCACTCACTCCCCAGCAACGGCGTCAAAAACTTGATCGACTTTTTGTAAATCGATAAATACAAGAATTTGATGGCGCTACTAGAAGATTTAATTTCTAGCAACNTGGCGGCCTCGAGGGCGCCGTCGGCGGGCTTCTGAAGAATTTATCCTGTAGTCTCGGGAAAAACTCGTCGGCGGCGGGATCAAGGGCTTCGTCGGCGGCCAAGTTCAAATTTTCACATTTTAGTCCTTTTTGTATCTTTTTGCTCCAATGGCCCTAATTCATCATTCCTGCAACAAAACATCAAAAATACCTTTCTTTAAAGTGAAATATCATCAAAAATAGTATAAAATAGGTATGAAAATCTCAACATATTTTCCTTTGGTCATCGACCTCTTCGGGTTTCTTTGGATCTGGTAGTCTAAACTCAGGCTTCTTCATCAAACTTCTGAACATTTTGGATACAGCTTCATCTTTAAGAGAATACACCATTTTCTATCATTCTGCCCAAAGATATTCCTTATTCCCTATTCGAGGTGATCCTTCTTTAGGCGGTCGCTGGTTGGATTGTTTACTCTGTTTCTGAGCATGCTGTGATGAAGATTGGCGAGGCTTTCCTTGCAATATCTTCATTGGTTGTTTCCCTTTATCAACAGTCGATACTATTCCTGACTTCTTTTTAAGTACTTTGGTTGCCTTGGATTTCTCGTGAGAATCCATATGTTTGATTTCCTCTTGAAGACTGCTAGCTTTACTAATTACCTTCTCGAAGGATTTGATGGTGAGTCCCTTGAGCATGAAAGCTACTGGCCGATGAATGCTTTTGAGTAAGATCTCAATTGCATGATGTTCCTGTAACTGAGATTCACAATTCATGCTAAGGTTTCTCCACCTCAAAATGTAATCCACCAAAGTCTAGTTGGGCTTTTGCTTTTCCATCATGAGCTCTCCTATAGGGACATGGTGTTGTGCTCCGGTAAATCTCTACACAAATAATTATTCCAGATCAACAAATGTCTTAACTAATCCATTGGGTAAATCAGTATACCAATCAAAATAAATCCCTGACAGACTGCTGATAAACTATTGGAAGAGTAAAGCTTCGCTATTTCTTGTGTTCTCACAACTGGCTCGGAAGTGTGCCATATGTTGTCTGGGATTTCCAGTTCCGTCAAATATTTTAAAGTTTGGGAAACGAAACCCTTGGGGAAGGGTACATCATCAAATTCTTCTAGGTAAGGTCTACCCTTCAAAATCAATGCACCACCCTTTGATTGGGTTAAGGCTTCTTGAACTTGCTCAACCATATGTTTAAATTCCTTCTTCGACATGGCATTCGATGGAGAATCCTTTTTTGGTTGCTCATCCCTATTTATTGAGTCAACTTCTCATTTTTCATCTATAATATATATATAATTTTTGGTTGGTTTACCTCTAGAGAGACTAACTGTGCGGGTTGAGATTGTCCTTGAATTGTGGTCATAGCAACCATGACTACAACCATCTCTTCTATCCTTTTATCTTGTTGGTTGACTTGCTCATCCCTTAAGAGGATAGCCCTACACAGCTCATCTACGGTGTTCCCTTTGACGAGAGATTGAGCCTTGCATGTAGATGTAGCGGCTCTGGTTTCAATGACATGGACATCCATGAAATCTTCTTCGAGGTAATCGTTATAGTCAAAGTCTTCATAATCATCAATTGAGACTCCACGTTCCCGAGCCAACTTGAAAATCTTAACCCTGAGATTTTCAAAATTGTCTTCGATTATTGATTCTTTGATTAGCTTAAAATATGGAGGACCATGCTGGACCTCCTCCTCTTGCTCTTCCATCTTGATGGTAATTGTTGCGACAATGTCAATACTTTGGTCCCTGGCTTCATTCGATGTTGTTGCCCTGCGGGCTTACTGGACTGTATCGGTAGAGCGACCTTGGGTACCCACACTTTCTTCTTTGATAATGATGTCTCATAACGGAGTGTCCTAGCAGAAACATCAGTATGTCGAAGGGAAGAATGCTCCCTATGGTGCAGACCAACTACAGTACCTGACAATTTCTTCATCTTTTCCTTTAAAACTTTATGAATGTCTTTGAAGTGGGTGATCAGTAAGATTCTCGGACCCAGTCTTGACTTAACCGATTGACAGCCTGTGGTCCTGCTAGCGGTAGAATCTGTGGTGATAATAGCAGTGTCAACTCTGCTTCCTAAGAGGAACTAAATGGGAGTACAAGCAGACGGACTTTCAGTTGACTTCTAGGATCTTCTGGCAGACTTGACGTCCCTTAAAATTTCTTTCTTCATATCAAGGAAAATTGTGTGTCCCACTCATTTAAGTAATTCATTAACTGAGCAGCCCTCTTTGGCAGCTAGTCTCTGAAAAACTGAAGTTACTCAGGTAACAGGAGTATGTTTCTTTTTCTCGATACCCTACCAATGAGGTGTTGGTAATATGGCGGTGATTTTCTGGATACTCTCGTATCCATCGGTATCCATTAAAGGATGGATTCTACTTCCCTGCAAAAGTGGATATGTTTTCAGTAATCTTGATTCATCTGGGTGAGGATCTTCCTTAACGGGTATCTCCTCAAGAGTCTGGGCTTTAGTGGCCCTCCGAACTCTCCTGTTGCGGTTTCTCACCTGATTTCAGGTTAGTGGTGCAGTTCTTAAACTTGATTTGATTTTGAATACTATTGGTGGGATAGCTAATCCCTCAGTTGGATCTTCAATGATCATTACTTCTTTCCCTTTAGCAGCACCAGGGACAACAGGCTTGGTCGGTGCCATAGTGACAACAATAGTCTTGGCCTTCTTATAAGAAGGGAAGTCCTGAAGACAGTACAGGTTGAACTCAGTAGATGGCTCCTGAATTTTTTGAGCACTGACTTTTTTTATAACGAACGGGGCCTTCTCGAGGATAACCTTGATGTGATCAAATCCGGCTTCGAACTTAATGGTAGGAGTGACATTGCGGGCTTCATGGCTTGTCAGCAAGTTGCAAGAAAAAGTTAGCGTTGTGTAGGTCATTGTAATAGCTCTAAAATAGAAAGCTCTGGGGTTAGCTATATGGCCAAAATGTTGTAATCATAGTGCAAGCACTGAAATTTAACAGAGGTTGTTCTTTAGACTGGGTAAGTCTTACTTTATGGGGATTTAAAAAAAAAATTAGTAGATAATTTAAAGTAGAAAAATTTAATTTATTTTGAAGCATGCATGACACAACAAAATTTGATTTAATTTGCAAAATAGCAAATCAAACTTGAAAGGGAGATGTGAAGTGTTTAGGACCCAATGCGAGACCCATTTTTCCACACATAATGTCCAGGTGGAACTAGTCCACCAACACACCTATTGGGGTCCGACCCCACATGAAGATTTAAAGAGTCCTTAATGGCTACTTGAACCCTTCTGTTCAAAGGTGATTGAACAAATAGTCCTGAAGTCCAAAGATTTGGTCGCACTTTCCCAAGACAGAAATGGGTAAGTATGTCAACGGAAGAAGAGTAATTTGGTCCAAGAGGGACAACACATTACTGATGTGTGAAGGTAATATTTCTTTATTTAAATAGAGAGAAAAGCTTGTCCCCATTAGAGTTGCTAGAAGCTGCCGACACTAAAAAGTTGAGGAGTTTCCTGTAAGAAGCTGTCGGTCACTGAAATCAAAATCTCGTCGCTCGCTTCAGAAGGACGTTATAATTTAAATATATATATATATATATATATATATATATATATANATAATATTTTAATTTTAAAAATACGAGATCGAACAACTCTCATATAAATAATATTCCAAATAGAAGAGCACAACAACACAAGTGATGCATCTACCCCAGGGAATAGACACATCACTCGCTAATGTGGCTCGATTACATAAAATAAAGAATTAATGACATCCAATTTAGTCTGTGAAACCTTCTTTTTTTTGACCGATAAATTTTCCCTATCTAATATAAAGAGTTAAATAGGTTTTATATAAAATTGGGTTCTAAAGTTTCCTAGAAGGGCAAGCCCATATAGATAATTACATCTTAACTGACCAAGGTCACCTATAAAAACTCTTAATTTAGATCAGAAAATATTTTCTTCGACAATTTCAAAGGGTATGACTTTCAATGTCAGGCAAAGGAGTATCAGATGAGAAATGCTCAAGTTTGAAACAATTATTATGAAATCCAAATGGATGAAACTAGGGGACGCCACAGATCCTGAGGAAAACCTCAGTGAATTCTCAAGTTATCCTATGATTTGGCTTCAATTTCAAAGAGATAATATTAAATATTTTATCCTGCAAATTATTATTATTTAGGGCTACACTTGCATAACACACTCACAGAAATAGCTTGTAAGAAAGGAGGATTTATGTCATAAGAAATGACAACCTCATAACCTAAGGTGAGTTAAGGCTTAAATTGCACAATGAGATTGTGCAAAGGCCTAACGATAAGGCAAGGATTTATGTTGCACTAGGAAAACAACCTTGAAGTTCTATGACTTATAATTTATTTCTAAGGAAAGATTGTTTTTGTAGATCCATACATTCTCTTGAAGTTGTCTTTATGTACATTATGTTATGTTACCCATTAATTTAGCTCCAAGCTCTTTTTTTGAAGGAGCAGTTCTAAAGTCTAAATGTTCATAAGGTTTTACCATTAAAGTGGCAAGTTTTGTTATTATTCAAGCATTATGGGGGGAGTTGAACATGATTAGAGCGACATCGGTTAGGATCCCACAGTTCCCTGGTTCCACTACCACGATTTTCTTTTAAATTCACTTAGTATAAATGAGTTCTTAAGCTAATTTAAACTGGGGAGATCTCATAAGCAGCTGTGGGTTACCTCATCCTAGGGACTCCCATAAATTCAAAAGGGCGTATTATGAAATTATTGTTTTGTTGTCTTTGCTTTGAAAAATGTTGTTTAGTTTTGAAAATGGTTTTGTAATTTTTTTTAGTTTCAATACATGTATTGCAAGCAAAGTAAATAAATGCAGATAAGAAAAATTTTGTAAATTAAATAAGTTAAATTACACTGCATAAAATAAATACATACCTGGGCCTCTGCTACTGCTACATGATTAGCCTCATAAAGCATAAAATATTTTAAAGAGAGTTAAATAAATTGCAGAAAAGTAAATGAAAATATCAAATACAAAAAAAAAGTTGAAAAATGAGTAGTAGGAAAACACATGTAAAAGAAAGACCGTAGTCACATATAGAAGATTAGAAATTGGTGTAAGACATTGGTAAAGGTGGGGGCTCAGAGCTAGATTGTGTGCTTCCTGACCTTAACTTAGAGATACTACACAATAATCTATGGATAACAATCTTAACCTAGATCCAAGTGATTAACCATGGATCTTCATAAATTTTGATTTTTAAATTTAATTTTCATGCTTATAAACCTTACTTTTATCATGCAAAAAAATTTTATTTAAACATTTTGTAGAGTGGTGTAGTCCACAGGTTAATCAATTTAATCGAGCTAAGACTGCAGGCAATCTAAGAGTATCAGAGGCAATCATCTTCTCAAGAGTCATCGAATAGTATCATCAGTCCTTATCCTCTCCTTTTGTCAAAGGTCCTAGAGGTAGGAGGCACTATTCTAAAATTCGACATTGTATCCCTCTTTTTAACACACATTAGCATTATCGTGATTGACCTAAGCACTTAGACCTCAGACCTACAAAAGTTTGATGATCTAGTTATGGCAGAAACCAATATCCCTAGTTGCTCATAAGGATTTAAAAACCTTAGAGAAAACTCAAATCCTTGAGCATTGTTTCAATTAATGTAGGATAAGTTGTGTAGGACATTTCTATTGATTTAGGTAAATTATCAGGTCCCCAGGCATAACTTGGTGGGTCCCTAAAAATTTTAATGGATGATTTTCTTGAGGAAAAGATAATAAGTCTAGTAGTCCTTTAAAATATCTAAAAGATCATAAAAGTATTTGGGGCATAGCCCTAAATAACATTTAGAAACCTTTAAACTATTTGGAGTTCATTTGAACTTATTATGTTGTTCACTTAATCATCCCTATTTAAATTTAATTTTGGTGGATTAATACACCATATGATAAGTAAACCTTAACATTTGAATTTCCCAAAAGTCAGGTAACTAAGACAGTCCCTTAATATTTTACTTAAAGAGTTATGTAAGTGGATGCCCTTAGGGTATGTTTATGTAATTAAGGATCTTGTACCCATGATTACAGTTGGGCTTACAGTGTTTAGAGGTGTTCATTAACCAATCGTGTTTCTCTTTTCTAAACCTCATTAAACAATTTTAAGTATTAAACCTAGTTCACTTCTAAGCCCTTAAATCCAATATCAGGGTAGATCTATAATAATCAAAATTTTGAATTAAGTGAAATTAAATCTCATCAGAAAGTCATGCTTATCATCTAGTCACCAATTATGGGATTAAGATAACTGAATTATTATTTTCCTAGCATAAGCCCACTAACATAGTATCATCCAATTGAATTATCTTCCAAGTCATAATAATTTATAAAATTACAATTTTTCCCTCATTATGAAAATGTGAAAAATTGGTTTCTACCTCTTAATCCATCATATTTCGAACATCCAAAAGAGTTTATTATGATCGAAATTATCCATTTCCCATTTAACTTAACCTTAAATTTAATTAGGGCATCAAAATCTCAAAATTACCATTTTGCCCCTAAGGCTCTCCACTTCATAACCCATTAAATACAACTCAAATGAATTTGAAACTTTTATGGGGAAGTTTGAGATCAATTTGGTGGAAATTGGGATGTATTTGAAGGCTTTAGGCATTTTAGGGTAAAAATGGGATTTTGGTCAAAATTGGTCAATTTGGTCTAATTGGGCCCAGGGGATGGCTAAGATTGGGTGTTTGGAATGTGAGTTGGAGTTTTGGGAATTTTTTAGGGCATGAGAGATATTTTGGTAACTTTGGGAAAGTTAGGTTTATTTTGGTAATTTTTTGATTATGGGGTGTTCTTGGAAATTTGGTTGATTTAAAATGGTTTGGAATGATTTTTGAATAAAATTTGAGGATTTGGGTAATTTTTTAAAATTTAGGGTTTGAGGGGCAGTTTGGAAATTTTAGGAAAGTTTGGGGGCGAAAATGCCGTAATTAGGAATTTGAGTAGAATGGGGTCAATTGAAGATGATAATCATAAAATTACCCTTATGGTGCCATGAGACCAAGGTAATCCCTTTTTTGGATCCTCCATGTGTTGGTCTTAGCCAAATCCTAGCCTAAGGCTAAGGGTTTGGGGGACCATCCATATGAGTCTCCAAAAGAGTAAGGGATCAAGCTAAGCATGTTTGGTTAAGGGTTTAGGGTGTGACTGAAGGCAAGGGGTTTCAAGTGTGTGTGTGCAAAACTGACCAAGACCACAACCCTAGGGCCAACCCTAAGGCGAAATAGTCTTATGGGGACTCTACTTGTGCTCCCCCATGTCAGCTCCACCTATTAAGTGCTAAAGGTTAGAACCAACATGTGGAACTTCAAGAGAGCAAAGAGGCATTTAGAATTTCTAATGGTGAGGGTTTCTTTACTAGTCCTCTAGGAATAGTCTACAAGAAAACCCTACAACTAGATCTTAGCCTTTTACAGAAGAAAAACTAGACTTCAACAAAGCTGAGGTCAACAAATGGACCCCCAACAGGTGTGGCGTGTCGGGCGAGAACACAACACGTATTGGTGTTGACCTAAGACATAAAAAAACCAACACAATTGCCTATGCCAACTTGCTCAGAGTAGAGAAGAAAGAAATTGAAGAAGGGTTTGGTTGGGGAGTAGTCAGAGACTCTCGTCAGGGATTAACGAATGTACCTTCGAATTGCCAACTTTAAAAGTGGGTTTCAAAATTGGAAAAATGTTATTATTTGTGCTAACCCTTACGAAGGGCAAGTCCTATAGATTTTTGGAGAAACATCAGGGAAACTGATGGTCACGACAAAAACTTAATTCAATGTTAATAATATATTTATTTAATTTTAATTAAAATTTAATTTGATTTTGATTTTAAGAGAATTTCAAGAAACAAAAATGTTCTGAGAGACAAGGCTGAGATGGAAAGTTCAGGGACTCACATCCAACCCAAGAGACGGATTGAGGAGAAGGGGTGCTGCATTGGGAAAGAAAGCTCAAGAACTTACATCTAACCCAAGAGGTAACCAAAGTGCTGAGAATGTCACATTAGGAAGGAAAGCTCGGGGACTCAAATCTAACCTAAGAGGTGAAGACAAGTGCATAGATTGTCACATTAGGAAGGAAAACTTGGGGACCCACATCTATCATAAGATGTGACGAGCCACATTGGGAAGGAAAGCTCAGGGACTCACATCTAACCTAACAAGTGACGAGCTATGTTGGAGGGAAAAGCTCAGGGACACATCAAAGATAAGAGGTAGCAAAAGTGCTAAGAATGTAAATTTAGGAAGGAAAGCTCGGGGAGTCACATCCAACCAAAGAGGTGATGAGCCACATTAGGAAGGAAAGCTCGGGGAATCACATCTAACCCAAGAGGTGACGAGCTACGTTGAGAAGGAAAGTTCGGGGACTCACATCCAACCAAAGGGGTAGCAAAGGTGCTAATAATGTCACATTAGGAAGGAAAGCTTAGGAACTTACATCTAACCTAAAAGGTGACAAGCCACATTGGGAAGGAAAGCTTGGGGACTCACAACAACACAAGAGGTGACGAGCTACATTCGGAAGGAAAGCTCGAGGACTCACATCCAATCCAAGAGGTAGTGAAAGTGATGAGAATGTCACATTAGGGAGGAAAGCTTGGGGACTGACATCCATCATAGAAGGTGATGCTCCATGTTGGGAAGGAAAGTTTGGGTACTCACATCAAACCTAAGAGGGCATGAGCTACATTGGGAAGGAAAGCTCAAGGACTCGCATCCAACCAAAGAGGTAATGAAAGGGAATCATAATTCAGGAACTGACCCCCGCAATTTCATATAATTTTGTGTTAAGTGTGAAACTTGTGAGAGTTTAGAGTTGTGGAATTCATGCAAAGTGTGAGTTGTGAAAACTTATACAAAGTGTGAGTTATGTGAATTTATGTAGACAGTGGAATGCAAAGTTTGTGAGCAACATGGGATGTAAGAGAGAAGTGGAGAATGCAAAATGTGAAATCTGGAGAGAATTTGTTCACCATTTTTTATCATTATTTTTGTTATTATTAAGTTTATTTCATTTCAAATTTGATTTTCTTTTTATTTTTCTTTAACTTTGCATTTTCTATTTTCATTTATTATCAAGATTTTGTGTATTCTCTGTTTGTTAGAGTTTGGGACCAACACATGGTCTTGTGGCTTTTTACCAATCGAACAAAAGAGGCAATTCAACAACGTATGCATAAATCTAAAAAAACTTTGTTAAATTTGCTTCAAACATGATCGTATGCTAAAATTGTCCAAAACAACATGTCGAGTACATCAATTTAGAATCTATCTTATGTATAATATCTCCTCTACTTGTATGTAGTACAAAAGGTAACAAGTTTCTGTCCATCCCCTGAGGTAAGCTTGTGATCAAGCGAACCTTCTAAGCCACGCTCCGAAACTAAAGTCCCCTTGCGTATACTTAGAGGTATATCTATCTCACAGCTCATATAGACGTAATACCTCCAAGTCTGGGTTTGACTAAAATCCGTATGGTACTTTGCAATCATCCAATCTTCATAACGTTACTGAGAGTCTATGAATGGCACTCCAAGAATGAAATGCTTTGCCAAGTTTGCTACATTTCCCTTCAAAATCAACACTGAACCAATTGGCAGTGGAATCTCATCTAATCCTTAGAATGCTCTGGGGTCGACAATATCTATCTCTTTTCTAAACAAAATGTTGCTCTTGCTCATGAATGCAACTATACAAAATAGCTTGACAAAGTCGTGATGGTCAATGTGGGGTGGTATGCAGCCTCCTTCCTCATAAATTTTAATGATGTAGCTATTCAGAAGACAATTGACTGGTAGTATACTCCACCTTGCCATCCTTTTGATCATTCTCCTTATTGTAGATGGCATGGGAACCATCTCATCTAATCTTAAAATCCCTAGGGGGTTTTCTTGCCCGTCTTTAAAAAAATTATAACAACATCCACATTTAAAAATGATTCTTCCTTTTTGCTGCATCCAATTTTGCAGCACAGAACGTGTCATTTTCTCTTAAACAGACTTGGCCTCTGTCTCTCAAATCAAAAACATAGTCGAGGATTTTTTTTTATCGCTTTTGTAGAACACGCCAATGTGTAATACAAGTATCTCCATGAAATTAACAAACTTTCCTTGGATTTCTTCATAGTACTCAAATTCGTGCTTCTAGACCCTGCTCTTCTTTTCTTGCTCTCACTTGAGGATTCTTTGCAACTGTTGAGGTAGCTCCTCTGACTTAGCCTCTGAAGCAATCCATAACTATTGCAGCTTTGCAAACCTCGGTATATACAACTCCATGTCTAGATGCTCTACACTTTTGAATACAATGTAAGCGGCCAAATATTCTTTGAACGTCCCCTAACGCTCCAAGTGGAAGACATTACACTCCGGGCACTCTGTAAATGCTCCTACTGATGGTGCTTGTCTTGGAATTTTTGCATTACACATAGAACATCCCATACAAAGTTTATCGAGGATCGCAGAAGGTGTAGGCTCCGCAAATGTCTTTAACTCATCTTTTGTGACCAGAGGGCTGGTGGAAGTCTCCCTTATAACAAAGTTGCAAACCTCATCCTCATGAATTTAAGTAAGCGTCGTGGTTATTTCCTTGACACATATTTTTTTCAAGAAAACTAAAGCTTTGTGTTTAAAGCGGTTGGCATTTCTGGGCTGTGTCCTTAACGGTGCATCTGGAACCCTTTTCTGTGGAAGCACCAACAAAGTCTCCTGTCGGTGTCGTGATCATCGATTGTAGGTGATTGACCTTTTTCTTTGGGCCTTGTATAGCTGGAACTGTTTCTTCTTTCTTCCTCTTCAATGTAGTGTTTTCTTTAAGGTTGATTCTTAACAATGACTGTAGCCCTTGTATTTCTCGGCAACAAACAATGTTCAATAAGGGGCCCTCATAGTCCTCATTGACTTGGCCAAAATCCAAGTCAAAATTTTTTATGCCACTCTAGGCTGCCTTCTCTTCGTCAAGTGCAAGATTCAAGCCATCATTAAAGAAGAAGATCAACTTCTGCCCCAACATTTTCTTACAGAAGACAAGAAGGCATCAGCGTGCTGAAATTGAAAACAAGTAAGATATTAGTGAGTGGATTTTAGGTTTTACATGTGCAAATTTAGATTTTTGTTTTATTAAATTTGATTTTGTTACAAAACATTAAACTCAGTCACAGGCTTTGGTTAAATAGCCATCCTTAGAATAAGTAACACTTTCAAAATTTGTTTCAAAAAACATCAGGTTGTGTAATATTTCTTTAAATATCACTCATTGACCGGTAGCATGGGTCTCTTGCCCTAAAAATCCACTAACTGGTAAGATCCTCCTAAATAAACTTTCTCCACGACAAAGGTCCTTCCTAAGTTGGTTCAAATTTTCCACCTACTCTGTGAAGTGCAAGAATAGGTCTTTTGAAAGCAAGTACGAGCTCACAAACATTGAATGTCCTTGGCCAGACCAGTTTATCATGGGCCTGGATCATCTTTGCTTGTTAAAGATTTAAATTTTGTTGTGCTTGAAATCCTTTCCCTTCAGGATTCTCTAATTCTGCAAGTCAAAACTTGACATTTTCTTCTATTGTAATATGGTTTGTGATGGTGACTCTAAGAGACGGTACTTGAACCTCCAACAAAAGTACGACCTCAGGCCCGTACACGAGCATATACTGTGTATAATGATTAGGAGTTTTGAATGTTTCTTTATAGGCCCAAAAATCTTCTAATAACTTCTCATGCCAACTTATCTTATTCTCGTCCAAAGTTTTATTTAAAATATGCATGAGTGTATAGTTGAAAGCTTTAGCTAGGCCATTCACCCAGGGGTAATAGATTGTAGAATACCTCCAATCTATCCCATGTTGTTTGATGAAGTTGTTGAACTTGGTGCTCTTAAAGGCTGTCTCGATGTTTAAAATAACTCTGCACAGCATACTGAAATGTTAGACATTCTGATTTTTGAAGAACTGAAGAACATGCTGCACAATAACCTCTTGTAATGGAACTTCCTCTACCCACTTAGAGAAGTAATATGTGGTTGCGAGGATAAATCTGTGTCCTTTTGAAGATGGAGAGTCCATCAGACCCACTATGTTTGTAACCCAACACTCAAATGACCACAACACGACTATCGGATGTAACACATTCAGAGGTTTGTGCAAGACCACTCTGTGCACTTGACACATGTGACATTTTTGAGCAATGTCCATACGATCTACTAGCATTGCTGGCCAATAGTATCCAAGTCTCTTAATCTTCATCTTCATCGTCGGCCTTGACTGGTGAGATCTACATAATCCGGCGTGAACTTCTTTGACAATATCATATGCTTCTACTCTACTCAAAAGTTATAGCCACATCTGATCGAATGACCTTCTATTGAGGACATTGCCTACCAAAGCATATGACAGAGCTCTTCTCGTCAAGTAATATGCTGCTGACATATCATCTAGTAGCTTACCCATTTGCAAATATTCTATTAACGGCCTGCACCAATCTTTGGTATCATAAGTTACTGCAGCTACTATCTCTTATTCATTTCCAAGTTTGTACGGACTGTCAAAGTTGACATGTGTCAGAACTTGGTGTCCTTGTACCGTAATATCATTGTAATCCTCTGGTGAACACAATAACTCCTTATCAAGCTTGGCTAAAGCATCTCCATGGGTATTTTCTCCCCAAAGAATTGATGTGCAATTTGCGGCATGGGTGTTATCTCCCCCAAGGAATTGATGCGCGGTTTGTTGTGTGTTGCTATTGTAAATATTTTTTAATATTAAAAAATACACACAACAATACTATTAATAAAAATGAAATTTAATCCCAATAGAAATAACTTTAGTAAAAATAATTTTATCTTTTAAAATCTTTAAACTGCCAAACATGTTATAATAATGCAAGTATACATATCACTCAAGTAATAAATGACTCTAATGAAGTCTTAAGTATCAATCCCACAACGAGTTGGAAATTTTTATGGCTATAATGTAAAACACAAAATTCAAACCACAAAACTTAAGTACAAAATTTAAATCTAAAGTAATTGAGTGTATAATAAATAAAATGCAGTTAAAAGAAATAAGTTAACTAAAATATTTGCTAAACTTCAAAAGTAAACTTATAAAAACTAAATAAAATTTTTGTGATGAAGAGGTTAAATTTAAGAAAGCATCCTTCCCCTTTACAATGAGTATATTGATTGTGAAGAATTTAAAATCATTTAAAAAACATATATATATATAT
>JXCR01131949.1:3817-18656 GCA_002079205.1 Phalaenopsis hybrid cultivar
CAAGGGCAGTTAGGTAATTTGGAGGTGCCTAGGGGCAAAAGGCCAAGTTGGGCATTTCAAGTGCAATTGGGTAGAGAACCATTTTGAATGAGTCATGGACCAATGAAATCTCAATTTTGGGTCCCCATATATTGGTCTTAGCCAGAGTATTGTGAGGGTATGGTGAGGGTCTTGTGAGGGTTTTGTGAGGGTTTTGTGTACCTTAGCTCCAAACCAACACCCAGGGTCAATCCTAAGGTCAAGTAGCCCTATAGGAACTCTACTTGAGTTCCATCATAATGATCTTACCTACTAAGTGCTAGAGGTTAGGACCAATATGTGGAACTTCAAGTTGAGTAAAGAGAAGAGTTTTGAGTTTCTAATGGTGAGGGTATCTTTTCTAGTTTTCTAAGACTAGTTAGTAGGAAAGTCCTATAGCTAGACCTAGGCTACTAAAGAAATTTCTAGACCTCAACCAAAAGTGAGGTCAACACAAAGCTAGACTAGTAATAATCGATTACGTTATCACTAGAAACCGTTAAAACGTAGCTAAAATTATAATCATTATATTTATAAGTCCCTGGAGGGGTAAGAAGATAATCATACATGGTTAGGGGTTCAAGAATTTTCTTCCTCGAATCTAAGACAACTAATCTAGCAAAGGTAGCCCCTATCCTACCCCCCGTGCTATCAATCTTCATGGTAGTGTTCTTCTTCTTCTTTGTCTTTGACAATGATGGATCTCCTGGTGAGATCTTCATGTCGGGCTTGGCTGGCTGAAGACTTGGAACGGGAGTTTTTTTTTATGCATAGTGAATCTGATTTAGTATTTTCTTCAACAATTTGCTACAGACTGCACTTCATACATCTTTTCTAGTAAATGGGTCAATCAGATAGATTGGCGCAGACAAAATCATATTTATAGAACCTCTTTCAGGTTCTTTTAAATATTCTTTTGGGATCGTTAGGTTCCCTTCCTTGAGATTTTTCTCAAGCCAATCCTTGAAGACAGAACACTTCTCTAAAGTGTGTCCCAGCAATCTTTGACACGGGCAATAATTTGGTTGATCTTTCTTGTCAACCTCTTCAGGTTTCCTTGGATCTGGTACTCTAAACTCAAGCTTCTTCATTAGACTTTTGAACATTTTTAGGTAAGGCTTTGTCTTTGAAGGAATACACCTCCTTCCTTCATTCTGCAATGATCAATTTTTTATTCTCTATTTGGTATGATCCTCTCTGAAACGGTTGCTGGCTAAACTGGCCATACTGTTGTGTTTTTTGTTGAGCGTACTGATACGCCTAAAATATACAGTGTTTGCTAGACACTTTTTTGTACATATTTTTGAGATTGTGCATTTTAATGGAAGGTATTTTTGTGCTTTTCTTTTAGGTACAGGTAAAAAGGTGAAAATGCTTAAAGGAGTGAAAAATGATCAAATTTAGAGCAAATATGTGAAAAATGTTCAATAGTGTTTTGGTGCCTAAGTGCCAGATGCATCACTTAAGCGTAGAGTAAATAGAGAAGACCGCGCCTAAGCGCTAGAGTGGCACTGAAGCGCCAGTGGTAGTTATTGGATGAGTAAATTTAGTTTTTGCAAATGTTGAAGAGGTTTTTCAGGCACCTATTGGCTTAATAGGTGGTTACAACCATCATGGACAAAAATTATTGTGAAAAGATGCATCTCTTAGGAAAATACATTGAATCAAGACACATTTTGAAGAGTTACCAAGGCACCGTTTGGAGAATTATCAAAGAAAAAAGATTGGGACTTTGAAAGAAGTTTTGAAAGTTCAAAAACTGGGGAGTTAGTTGAAGAGATTTTCAGGCACCACATATTTATCCTTCTTTTTATTTTTAGTTTTATATTAAGAGTGTTATAAAAGAGAAGAGATTTAAAGGAACTTCAAGGTTTTGGTGGAGGACATGAGATAAGTTCTTATCTTTTGTTTTAGACTACTTTTGGTTTTAATTGAGACTTGTTGTTGGTTTGATAATGATTTCTACTTTTTTACTAAAAGACTACTTTTAGTTTTAATTAATGTATTGTTGGTTTGACAATGATTTCTACTTTTAAACTAAAGTATGGTTTTGTTTTCTCCATACAATATTGTTGGTTTGACAATAATTTCTTCTTTTAAACTAAAGTGTGGTTTTATTTTCTCCATAAATATTGGTTTGACAATGATTTCTACTTTTAAACTAAAGTGTGATTTTATTTTCTCCATGGATTATGAGATTTGACAATGATTTCTACTTTTAAACTAAAGTGTGGTTTTGTTTTCTCCATGGATTCTGAGTTAAAATGTGGTTTTGTTTTCTCCATGGATTCTGAGTAGTTTTCTTTATCTTTCTTGTTAAAATGATAAATGTGGTTTTGTTTTCTCCATGGATTCTGAGTAGTTTTCTTTATCTTTCTTCTTAAAATGATAAACTTCTTTGGTTTTAATTGAGACTTGTTGTTGGTTTGACAATGATTTCTTCTTTTAAACTAAAGTGTAGTTTTGTTTTCTCCATGGATTCTGAGTAGTATTATTTATCTTTCTTCTTAAAATGATAGGTAATTATGTGTTGGATAGAAGTTGTGGAGAGTATTGATCTTTAATGTTGGAAGAAGTTGTGATGATTTATTTGGATGGAAGTTGTGGAGAGTATTGATCTTTAATGTTGGAAAAAGTTGTGATGATTTAAATATTAAGTTTTGGATGGATGTTGTGGAGAGTATTGATCTTTAATGTTGGAAGAAGTTGTGATGATTTAAATCCATAGAGAATTATGGAGAGTATTGATCTTTAATGTTGGAAGAAGTTGTGATGATTTAAATCCATGCACTGACTTCTTGATTTGGCCAATCCAGATGTTAAAATTTGTTGTGAGAACTTGTAAGAACCGGGATGGTATTGTCTCAGTCAACAATTGGAAAGAATCACATGAGGTTTTATGAATGAAATTGTAGTTCATATGATTGAGTGAAAATAAATAAGAAAATATTCATTGAAGGGTGTAGAGTTAAAGGACCTTAAAGTGACAGGTCAAAGCCCCCAAATTAGTTTATTGTTTTAGTTTCTGATATGAGATGTTAGCCCCCAACTGGAGGGAATCGTGGGAACTCTAGAGTGAGATCTAGTATCTTCCATGCCTAGCCAATCTACAGAACCATTCAAATATTAAATTAACTAATGTTCTTTATAGCATCTTTAGTTAAGGTGAAGAATATTATTGCTCCTATTTGGCACAACACAATATGCACACTTGCACAACAGAATTCATATACTTATTACTGATTCATGATTAGGAGAAAGATATTTTCATATTTAGTGTTTTTCATCTACAAAAACTCAAGTTTTCTTTTTGAGTTTGTATTGATTTTGTGAAAATATTAAAATTTCCAAATATATTTTAAATTTCTTTATTGTGAAAATGACTTTACTTTAAATAATTATCTTTTAAAAATAGAAAGTTTTCTAACAAGTGCATATTGCATATCTTCCCTGTGGGTTCGATATTCAGGTCTTAATCAAAAAGTCTTATGTTACTTGATAACGATATGTATACTTGCGTAGTATCCAAATATAAATTAAAAGTTAAATTCCTTTTTTTTCAAGATCATGTTTTTGGTTTTGTTGCAAAATAAGGAAATATAAGTGAAAAATATAATCAGAATTTTTGTTATACTGTTGCATATAAGCAGTTATCGGAGATTATGTTTTTGGCGCCATTGCGTAAGATGTGAAGTTAAAATTGTAAAGAATCTATTAATTTGAAAGCAAATTTCTATTTTTAGAAAATCTTATTTAAACTTTAAGTTATTGTATTTTATTTATTGTGTGTTTAGTTTTATTTTATGTTAGTGTATGCGTAGTTCAGGTTTTGAAGGACTAGTGCCCTACAATTCTAAATTCGAGAGAACTGTTAGAAAAATCAGAAAAACCAAAAAATTTAAAAATCATGAAAAATCCAAAAAGATTACAGAAATAGCAAACCAAAATGTTGAAATTCATCAAGAGTTTAGAACTTTAGAGATTATGCCAACCCTACTGTAGATGAACTTCATTTTAGTATTCAAAAATCTAATATAGTGGCTATTTCATTTGGGCTTAAACCTGTTATTATCCAAAAGGTACCAAATAATCAGTTTGGGGGATCACCAACTGAAGATCCAAATTTACATCTTGTCAATTTTCTAGAATTGTGCGCTACATTTAAATATGATGGTGTGTCAGATGATGCCGTAAGACTTAGCTTATTTCATTTCTCATTGAGGGATAAAGCTAAGATGTGGTTGAATTCATTAGCACCTGGATCTATCAGAATTTGGGGTGATTTAGCACAAAAAATCCTTGCTAAATATTTTCCACCATAAAAAATGTGAAGCTTAGACATGATATTACATTTTTTAATTAGTTTGAAGGGGGAAAGATTTAAAGAACTCCTAAGAAAGTTTCCACATCATGCTATATCAGATTGTTTAATAATTCAAACTTTTTATAACGAAATTGTTGGATCTCTTAGATCAATTATCGATGCCTCCCCTGGTGGTTCATTGATGTCAAAACCATTTCATGACGCCTAGCCTATGCTTTAATTGAAGAATATGCTGCCAATAATTTTCAGTGGCCTTTTGAGAAGGTGAATCCTAAGAAAGTAGTCAATATTCATGAAACTGATGCATTTATTATGTTAGCAAATCAAGTTGTTGCAATTTCAAGGAAGTTAAACTAATTTGGAATTAATTTTTCTCAGCCAATTTCCATGATTGAGAGAATTCATTAGGCCAAATGGTATATTCTTAAGCATCATTAGAAACTTTAAATGTATAAATAATAAGCATAATAACCCATATTCAAATTATTATAACACAGGCTGGAAAAACGAAAACGATCCCAACTTTAACTGCAACAACAATTAGGGTGGTAATAATGAGCAATAAAGGAACAACTAAGTTAACCCATTGGGAAACTAGAATAATCAAAGGAATTATAATTATAGATCTACTTATCCTCCAGGTTTCAACAGTAATACATAATTTAAGGAGATGACGTTGTCAATAGAAGAAGTGGTGTTACAAATGAGAAATTAATTACAAAGTCAATGAGCTACAATTAGAAATATTGAGAATCAACTTCGGAAAATAACAAATTCAATAAGTAATAAATCCCAAGGAACACTTCCTAGTAAAACTGAATCAAATTAAAAAGACCAGAATAAAGAGCAAGTAAAAGCTGTTCAACTTAGAAGCGGAAGAGAGTTTGAAGGTAGGGTTCAAAAAGAATTTGAAGTTGAGAGAGAATAAATTGAAGAATTGAAAGAGGACGCTCCAAATGATTCTGAAGGACCTATTTCTCCACTTAAAATTGATTTGGGAAAGCAAACACCTCCATTTCCTCAGGGACTTCATTAGCAGAAGTTGGATAAGCAATTTTTAAAATTTTTGGAAATATTTAAGAAGCTTACAAATAATATTACATTTACTGAAGCCTTACAATAAATGCCAAGCTATGTAAAGTTTATGAAGGATACACTCAATAGGAAAATGAAGTTTGAAGATAATGAGACTGTTGCACTTAGTGAGGAGTGCAATGCGATAATTCAGAAGAAGCTTCATGAAAAGCTTAAAGATCCTCGTAGCTTTACAACTCCATGTGCAATAGGAGACAGATTTTATGAAAAGCTTTATGTGATTTAGGTGCAAGCATTAACCTTATATCATTATCAATATTTAAAAGATTAGGTTAGGAGAAATAACCCCTACTACTGTAACTCTGCAGTTAGCATATCGTTTGATACCATACCCTAAAGGAGTTATAGAAGATGCCCTAGTGAAGGTGAATCAATTTATATTTCGTGGTAATTTCATTGTGCTAGATATGGAGGAAGATAAAGAGATACCTATCATTTTGGGGAGGCCTTTCCTAGCCATAAAAAGAGAAATGATAGATGTACAGAAAGGGGAATTAACAATGCGCATCAATGATCAACTATTACTTTCAATATTTCAAGTTCAATGAAGTATCCTACAAAAAGTAAAGATAATGAATGTTATAGGATGGATGTGATAAGATATCTAAGGGAATGCCATTTCCAAAAAACTTATGAAGAAAAATCTAAAGAATAAGATTTGGAACACGAGCAAGAAGAGGAATTAGATTGATGTGAAGAACTTCTTAAGGAAGATTCAAACTATGTTCGAGAAAGTTTTGAAATTTTTGACACGATAGACAAAGATAAATTTTTTTTCCATCAATTGAAAAAGCTCCAATACTTGAGTTGAAATTACTTCCTGAGCATTTAAAATATACCTTTTGAGGATATTGCTCTACTTTACCAGTTATAATTTCCTCAAAATTAACAATGGAAGAAGAAGAAAGGTTGATGAAAATTTTGAAAAATTTTAAGTAAGCCTTTCGATGGACAATTGCTGATATTAAAGGAATTAGTCCTTCAATTTGTATGCATAGAATTAATATGGAAGAAAACTGCAAACCCAGGGCTGATCCTGAAAGGTGACTGAATCTTGTTATGAAAGAAGTTGTTAAGAAAGAAATTTTAAAGCGGTTAGATGCTGGAATTTTCTACCCTATTTCAGATAGTGCATGGGTTAGTCCAATTCATTGTGTTCCTAAGAACGGAGGAGTAACCGTAATTATGATGAACATAATGAATTAATACCTACTAGACATGTTACAGGGTGGCGAATATGCATTGATTATAGAGAAGTAAATCTTATCACTAGGAAAGATCATTTTCCATTACCCTCTCAAGATCAAATGCTGGATTGACTAGCTGGGCATAAATACTTTTATTTTCTGGATGGATATACTGGTTATTAAGTACATAATGAAAAAGAAGGATGCTAAACCTATAATTATAAGATGGATTCTTATTTTGTAAGAATTTGATTTTGAAATAGTAAATCGATAGGGGACTGAAAATCAAATTGCTGATCATTTGTCCAGTCTTGAGTTAGAAAACCACTATGTTTTCAAAAAGAAATTATTGAACATTTTCTAGATGAAAAATTGTTCATTATTAATGAGTCGCGTGCTCCGTGGTATGCTGATATTATGAACTTTATTGTTAGCGATATTATATTCTATAGAATGACATACCAACAAAAGAGGAAACTTATTTCTAAAGCTAAGACTTATTTTTGGGTTGACCTGTTTTTATATAAACAAGGAAAGGATCTAATTATTTGAAGATGTGTACCATTAGAAGACACTTATGAAATTATCCAAAAATGTCATAATTCTAATTTTAGGGGACATTTTGGTGTTGATAAAATAACATACAAAATACAAAAATGTCATAATTCTGATTTTGGGGGACATTTTGGTGTTGATAAAATAACATACAAAATCTAAATTCTATTGACATACACTTTTTAGATATGTTAATGCTCATATCAAAACATGTTATAGATGTCAATGAGCAGGCAATATTTCTAAAAAAATGAGATGCCCCTCAATTATATGCTAGAAGTTGAAATATTTTATGTTTGGGGATTAGATTTCATGGGATCATTTACACCATCTTTCAGAAATTTATATATTCTATTAGTAGTGGACTATGTATCCAAATGAATAGAAGATGTTGCTTTACCTCGATGTGATGCTCAAAGTGTTGCAATTTTTTTTAAAACAAACGTATTTTGTATTTGGGATGCCGAGAGTTATCATTACTGATGGGGGTAGTCATTTCAGAAATTCCATAATGGAGAAGTTATTAGAGAAATGTCTTATAAATCATAGGATTCCTACTACTTATCATCCTCAGATAAGTGGTTTGGCTGAATTATCAAATCAAGAAATTAAAAGAATTATGGAAAAATCTATGAATCCAACAAAAAATGATTAGTTAATCAAACTTTAATATGTTTTGTTGGCTTATAGGACTGCATACAGAACTCCTATAGGAATTTCCCCATATAGGCTAATATTTAGGAAAGCTTGTCACTTACTAGTTGAACTTGAGAAAAAAGCATATTGGATGATTAAAGAGTTCAGTTATAATTTGAAAGGTGCTGGTGAGAAAAGGGTATTGCAATTAAATGAGCTTGAAGAGATAATGAATGAATCTTATTAGAGTGCCAAGCTTTATAAAGAAAAGATGAAGATGTGGCATGATTGAAGGATTCTTACTAAAAATTTTCAGCCAAGCAATAAGTTTTGCTATATAATGCAAGGTTGAGTTTATTTTCAGGCAAACTTAAGTCCAGGTGGATGAGCCCATTTGTTGTGATAAAAGTTTATCTTTATGGAGCTGTGGATATTAAAGATCCTAAGTCTGAGAAAATATTTAAAGTTAATGAAAATAAAATGAAACCTTATTTTATAGGGGATCGACATAAACTTAATGATGGAATGATGTTGGGTCAACCAGAATAAGCACTGGTTACGTCGAGCTGACGACGTAAAATCAAGCGCTTTGTGGGAGGCAACCCATAATTATTATAGTGTTTTTAATTTGATTGTTATTTTGTGTGTGATTAAGAAAATTAGGGTAGTATTTTTTTTTTAAACTATTATGTGTAAGTAAAGATTTTGAGACTTTATTTAATGACCAAGACATGTTAGAATAAGAATTTCGATGTTAAGTTGACTAGTGCAAAAATGTGCACTGGCGCTTAAGCGCGACAGTTTAAACACAAGTGCAAAATTAATATTCTAGAAGGTTTAACCGCCAATTAGTTTGTAACAACATGCCAAGGCAGTTTCTAAACTTGTTTAGGAGTTATTGGAAGGATTTAGGCTTATAAATAGAAGGGTTTTGTGAAGGAATTTCACCCCAGATCATTTCTATCCCTAAAAGTCTAAGAGAAAGTGAGATTTAGAGAAAATGTCTTTGTGGGAGAAGGATTTGAAGCAGAAGGAAGAAACCTTAAGGAAAAGGTTCATTAGTCAAAGTGCACAAGAAATGTATGATGGTTTCTTAGCCGTTAGTATTGAAGGGATATTAGAGAAGACCAACAAAAAATAAAATACTACGGCTTTATTGGAGACCAAAGTACTTGAGTTGCAAGCACATCTAGAGCATATTGGATGAAAATTGAATATGAAATTTAGCCACATAAGTTATATAGAGGAAGTGGATAAGGTGATGTTCACAAAGCAGAAGTGGATTGAAGAAGATAATATCAGAGCTCGTCACCACCATTCGTTTTATCAACTCTATTTTCTTGGAGAGACTATTGAAAAACAGAAATTTGTTTCTTCGAATGAAGAATGGAATTAAGTTTAGTGTTATAAGTTGTTGTTTTCAAGTGGTTTGGTGTTTAAGTCTTGTTTTTAGTATTTATGACTTCTTATATGTGTTTTATTGTGAAATGATTGTTGTGTATTGTATTTAGGAAAATATTCTTATCTAAGACAATTTGGAGTGAGAATTAAGTGTTTAAAGGTATATGTACTTATTTGTGAATTAATATAAGTTTTTTTGTCTGAAAATTTGTGTTATTTTTAGCCTCAAATTGAAATAGTTATTATGAAGAATTTTGAGAGAGAGAGCAGTTATAGGAAGTTGAAAATAGACATTTAAGTGTTATAAGACCATTTAGGTGTGGTTTACTTAGGTAAACAGTGCATTTTACTTCAAATTGAAAATTTTGAAAATCGTGAACCGGCACCTATGAGCCACATAGAGCCAACCCAAGAGGCAGGCGCCTACGCTCCACTTACCAATGCTTAAGTGTTGGTTCATGAAAACCGGCTTGCAAATAGATAAAAGTGAAATTTTGGCCAGAAAATCACCATTTTTACGCCTCTCATCACCTTCAACCTCCCATAATCATGATTTTGGAAGTCTAAGGCACATCTAAAGTTAAGATTTCTTGGTGGAATCAAGTGAAATTTGCTATATCCAAGTTCCTTGAGGTAAGAGCTTTACTTCTATGCTAAAATGTTAGATTTTCACCATGTATTTTGAGCACATTTGGAGAAATTCAAAAATTCATTATTCATGGTGAAAAATGAGAAAAAGATCTCTGGAAATTGCATTGGAAGTGTAGATTGTACTTTGGAAGTTTAGTTTAGTAATTTAGACTTGCTTTTTGAAGGTATTTTTGGAATTTATGAAATTTGTAGAATGGCACCAAGAATGAAGAGGAGCAAAGGAAAGAGCCCTTTCGATTCAAGTAATTTGTTAGTTCGAAGACTCAAGATCAGTATAGTGATGCGTTGCATTCATAGAAATTGATTCAGAAGTCGTGTTATACAAATCCAGGTGGATATGTACAGGATTTTATCACTCACATTCAGTGGGAACGATTCTGCTGCTTCTCTGTTGTGGTGGTTATTTCTGTTGTTAAGGAATTCTACACAAACCTCCCTGAGGCTGAAGATAATAAAGTCATGCTTTGAAAAAAGTTGGTCCTTTTTCACCAGATTTAATCAACTTGTTTTACCATCTGCCACTGATACATTATGTTTTCATGAAAATTATAGTTTGACTGAAGCGGAGTTAGACGAGATTATTTCTCACTTGACTATTGGGAGAGGAATTTGGAAGATCACTAATGATAGGAGAGTTTACTTCCTAACTTCAAAGTTATGTGCACCTTGAAAAGCCTGACACTATTTTATTTCTGCTCGACCGCTACCAACAAATCATCTCAGTGAAGTGACCAGAGAGAGAGCGATGTTAAATTATTGTGTCTAGAAAGGAAAGCTCATCAAAGTAGGAGCTTTGATTTGTCAGACTATCATCAGTTTTGCCACTGTCGTTACTACTGCAGGTATGAGATTTACTTCCTTGATCTTATCTTTGTGTGATCAGGCTGGAGTTAAATATGATAGCTAGGAGGAAGTGTTGTTACCTCTAAAGTCCATCACTAAGGTTAATGTGAAGACATTTTCTGAGCATTCAATTTTTGGCTAGAGAGGAGGATTTTCTAGGAGTTATGGAATGGAGACGTCTACTGCTTCTTCATCTAGACCATCTAACTCACGTGCTTCTACATCTAGAGGTGAGCTACTAAGACCCATGATCAATTATTGTAGAGGATGATGGATAATATTAATTTTACCGCTGATACGGTACAAAATTTAGAGCATTTTGCAGAGCATACTGATAAGTATAATATGAGAAAAAGTGATTATGAAGAGAAATCTCACTCATCTTTGCAGAACCTCATTAGGGATAACCAAGGAGTGTAATTTCCGCCATATCCTAGATACACTGATTATGAGCCTGCAAAAGTTTGGTATAGCGGTGATTCAAAGGATGAAGAGTAGAATTGAGAGATTTATTTAATGATTGTAATGTGATATGAACTATGTGAACTGGGCTTCTTAAATTTGCATTTGTGTGTTGATTTGAATAATGTGATGTGGTTTGTACTTTTATGTTTAAGTGAAAATTGTGATGTGATGTGTATTCATGTTTTGGACTTAAGACATGTTTGTTTACTTGTTTAAATATTGTGATGTGTGAAAATTGTATTTTTAATTATCTTGTAATATTGTGTTAGTTAGTATTTTTTTTTAAAATTCTAGGGTAGTAACTGTTGTGAGTTTTGTGATTTAGTTAGTTTAGAACTTAACTTAATCTGGTCTTTTGTAAAGTTGAAAACCTTTCTAACTTAGGTCTTAAATTTGAAACTTAGGAAACTGCTACCCTCTTTTGTAAAGTTTAAAATCTTGCTAACTTAGGTCTTAAATATTAAATTTTAGAAACTGCTACCCTGTATTTTTTTTATCATGTTTGTGAGTTTGTTTTGATGTTGGGATTGTGAAGTTAAGTTAGTGTGTTAGTTTACTTTTATGTTTATACCCACTGTTTAGAAGTCTATTGAATCTCTACATGTTAAATTTAAATGAAAATATTAGAAAATTTGATCAAAATTAATTTTACTCATGTTTTAAGAGAACACCATAGATGAACTGAGTAGGGCTATCTTCTTAAGGGATGAGCAAGTCAGCCAACTAGAGAAATTGATGGAAGAGATGGTCGCAGCCATGACTGTCATGCCCATAGTTCAAAGACAATCTCAACCCCCACAGTTAGCCTTTCCAGAAGTCAATCAACAGGAGATTATACATATCACAGATGAAAGGAGAGGAGTTGACTCAGTAAACAGGGATGTGCAACAAAAGAAGGATTCTCCATCCAGAGCCTTGCTAGAAAAGGAGTTTAAGCAAATGGTCAAACCATTTTGAGAGGCCTTAACCTAATTTAAGGGTGGTGCATCAATTTTAAAGAGTAGACCTTACCCGGTGGAGTTCCATGATTTATCCTACCCTAAAGGCTTCGTGTCCTTAAACTTTAAGATATTTGATGGGACTGGAAATCCCAGGAAACACATAGCACATCTCCGAGCCAGTTGTGGCAATACCGAAAGGGAACGAAGCCTTACTTTTCCGTCAGTTTGTCAGTAGCTTGTCAGGAATCACTTTTGATTGGTATGCCAATTTACCCAACGGATCAGCCAAGACATTCACAGAATTAGAACAATATTTTGTGAAGAGATTTGTCAAAGCACAACATCATGTGTCTATTGAAGATCTTATGATGAAAAAGCAAAATACCAACAAGACTTTTGTGGACTATATAATGAGGTGGAGAAACCTTAGCATGAAATGTGAACCTTAGCTACAAGAACATCACACAGTTGAGATCTTACTCAAAAGCATTCATGGGTCAATAGCTTTCAATTGAGAGAAGCTACTCAGCAAAGCCAGCAGTCTTCAAGAAAAAATCAAATATATGGATTCTCATGAGAAATCCAAAGCAACTAGACTATTTTAAAAGAAGTCAGGAATAGTGGCAACTGTCGCTAAAGGAAAACAACGAGTGAAAATACATGCAGAAAATCCTCGGCAATCGTCATCGTAGTAAATGATCCCCGATCACTGCTTATATACAACAGTATAACAATAACTCTGATTATAATTTTCACTTTTATTTTCTTATTTCACAACATAACCAAAAACTTGATCCTAAAAAGAAATAAGAATTTAACTTTTAATTTATATTGAGATACCACGCAAGTATACATATTGTTATTAAGTAATATAAGATTTTTTTATTAAGACCTGAATGTCAAAGCCACAGGAAAGATATGCAATACGCACTTTTTGGAAATCTTTTTTTTAAAAAAAGATAAGTATTTAAACTAAAGACATTTTTGCAGTAAAGAAAGTTTAAATATTTTTTGTAATTTTAATATTTTGACAAAATCAACACAAACTTAAAAGGATAACTTGAGTTTTTGTAGAAGAAAAGCATTAAATATGAAGAAATCTTTCTCCTTATCATGAATCAGTAATAATTATAGGAATTTTTTTGTGGAAGTATGCATATTGTGTTGTGCCAAATATGAGCAATAAAGAACATTGACTAATTTAAAGTTTGAATAGTTCTCAAGACCGACTAGGCAGGGAAGATATTGCTCTGACTCTAGAGTTCCCTCGATTCCCTCCACATGGGGGCTAACATTTCGTATAAGAACCTAAAATAATAAATCAAGTTGGGGGCTTTAACCTATCAATTTAAAGTCCTCTAACTCTACACCCTTCAATAAATATTTTCCTATTGCACTCAATCATAAGAACTACATTCTAATTCCTACAACCTCATGTGATTATTTCCAATTGTTGACTAAGACAATACCATCCCAGTTCTTACATGTTCTCACATCAAATTTTAACATCTGGATTGGCCAAATCAAGAAGTAAATGAAGTACATGAATTTAAATCATCACAACTTTTTCCAACATTAAAAGTAAATAATCTCGCACCTTCCATCCAACACTTAATTACTTATCATTTTAAGAAGAAACATAAAGAAAACTACTCAGAATGCATGGAGAAAACAAATTCACACTTTAGTCTAAAAGTAGAAATCATTGTCAAACCAACAACAAGTCTCAATTAAAACAAAAAATAGTCTAAAAAAAAGGAAAAACCTTATCTCAAGTCCTCCACCAAACTCTTGGAGTTCCTTTGAATCTATTCTCTTCTACAACACTCTCGATACAAAACTAAAATCCAAAAAAGGATAAAATGTGGCGCCTGAGAATCTCTCCAACTAACTCCCCAATTTTTGAACTTCCAAAAATTTTCCAGTACTTTTAGGACCTCTTTCAAAGTCACAATCTTCTTTCTTTTATAATTCTCCAAAATGTGCCTTGGTATCTCTTCAAAATGTGTCTTGATTTGATGAATTTCTTCAAGAGATGCATCTTTCACAATATTTTTTCTCCATGGTGGTTGTAACCACCTATTAAGCCAATGGGTGCCTCAAAAACCTCTTCAAAATTCTCAAAAATCCAATTTAGTCGTCCAATAACTGCCACTGGCGCTTAAGCATGGGGTCTCTGGTGCTTAGGCACGGTCTTCTCTGTTTACCCAGTGCTTAAGCGCCAGATCTGGCGCTTTGGCACCAAAACACTTTTGAACATTTTTTATCTATTTGCTCCAAATTTGATTGTTTTTCACTCCTTTAAGCATTTTTCACCTTTTTACCTGTACCTGAAAGAAAAAAACAAAAATACCTTCCATTAAAACCCAATATCTCAAAAATAGGTATAAAAATGTGTCTAAGAACATTATATATTTTAGGCGTATCAAAATCCCCCAAACTTAAAATGTTACTTGTTATCAGGTGACACTTCAGTCTTTAAAAACTAAATATTTATGATATGTATATGAGTTTTTTTAGGAGTTATTAAAATTTTGATTTAGAAATATAGTTTTTCAGTTTAGAAAAAAGTACTCAGTAAATGAGATCAACTTAAAGTTTAGAAATTTCTACTGTTAAGAAAGATGAAAATATAAGTTCCTATCTAATTCAGATATATTACAAGTCTTCCAAATTTAGAATTTAGTTCTTTTATTATCTCCACTTAAAAATTTTTATTAAGA
>JXCR01131950.1:0-24049 GCA_002079205.1 Phalaenopsis hybrid cultivar
TTGTCGCAGGAATTACGGCATGTGCAGTTGCAGCGGAGTTCGCAGATTTGTTTTTTTTTTTTAAGCATGTGCAGTTGCAGCGGAGTTCGTAGATTTGTCGCAGGAATTGCGCCATGTGCAGTTGNCTTAACTGAAAATGATCTCACCGGTCCAGGCAAGGAAAAGGAGATTGTTATGCAGTGGATGAGAAAGCCAACAAATGAAGATTAAACTCATTATTAGAGCTACTTGGGACAACAGCATTTCTCTTACAACATTGAAATAATGATTGCAAAAGTGACTAGAAAAGAGGAAACATTGAAATTAGAGGAAGTGGATGAAGATGAGTGCTTGCAGCTCCTCACACCCACACATTTGCTGATGTAGGGAACATCGGTGATCATAAGAAATTATGATGCATTGTTAGAGATATAATTAACTAGGCTTTCAAGTTCACCACAGGCAGTAAAGTTCATCAGTGGATTCTGAATCTAGCTTGAATGAGAGGCATTGGATTAGAGTCGAAAACAGTATTATTGGCAGCGTCGAATTAGGTTAGAATGACATCGTGCCCATCTTAATAAGATAGAGCTATCTATCCCTCCCAAAACCTCGACAAAATTGTTTCGCATTATGTCATATTCCCACAAGATCATCAGTTTGATAAAGATGATTTAGTTTGAATGTGTATTGCATTGCATTTCATTCAGACGTCTTCTATTATAGGTGAGACTATGGAAGATGTCAAGGAAGATACTTCAATATTTTGGGCAGAATACCGTTTTTTGACAAGATTCAGACTAATCATAAAACCCACTACAAGATGCATGATTTATTACATGAATTGACAGTTTATTTCTGAACAGNTTATTAGAACTACTTGGGACAACAGCATTTCTCTTACAACGTTGAAATAATGATTGCAAAAGTGACTAGAAAAGAGGAAACATTGAAATTAGAGGAAGTGGATGAAGACGAGTGCTTGCAGCTCCTCACACCCACACATTTGCTGATGTAGGGAACATTGGCGATCATAAGAAATTATGATGCATTGTTAGAGATATAATTCACTAGGCTTTCAAGTTCACCATAGGCTGTAAAGTTCATCAGTGGATTCTGAATCTAGCTTGAATGAGAGGCATTGGATTAGAGTCGAAAACAGTATTATTGGCAGCGTCGAATTAGGTTAGAATGACATCGTGCCCATCTTAATAAGATAGAGCTATCTATTCCTCCCAAAACCTCTACAAAATTGTTTCGCATTATGTCATATTCCCACAAGATCAGCAGTTTGATAAAGGTGATTTAGTTTGAATGTGTATTGCATTGCATTTCATTCAGACATCTTCTATTATAGGTGAGATTATGGAAGATGTCAAGGAAGATACTTCAATATTTTGGGCAGAATACCTTTTTTTGACAAGATTCAGACTAATCATGAAACCCACTACAAGATGCATGATTTATTACATGAATTGACAGTTTATTTCTGAACAGATTTGTGAAGAACAATATTTGCTTTCAAGAATTTTTAAAACTATTAAGCACTTGTTGAAACTACAAATCTAGAAGCGCCGAGAAAGATTAAGGAAATGAAAATCTTGCATGCGCTTTTTTTCAGCCAAGAACAGAACCCGGTTTAATTGTAAGTCAGAATGTTACAAAAAAAGTTTGGGGAGAAAGATGCAAAATAGGCGTACAATTAAAGCATAGCCTTAAAAAAAGTGAACCAACAATGCATCAATTCAGCTGCAAGTTGCCAGGCACCGAGAGGTCTATTTATCCCAACAGTTGGAATAGGGCTCTCTAAGCATAAGAAATCATCAAATTATGCCTTATAACAGCAACATAATCACAAGAGATTGTGATAGATCAAATAATCCCAGTTGCTGGGTTGCACAATTAAAGTCAAAAACTCAAAGATTACATCATTACACACACTCATAGAGGGGGAGTTTAGGCCCTCTAAAAATATCAGCGCAAAAAACCATATAATCAGCATTTATAAACTCATTATTCCATTCCATAAACAACTACCGAACATTCTGAAGCTGGTTCCTCTTATCTTTGCACCATCCGATTTTACGAGCCACCAAAAATTTTGATGTAAACGGGGGCAAATGCTAACATTAGAAAAGCCTCTCATTTTTAGCTCTCCATAAGCCAATGCCTAGGAAATTTACAAGTTCAGCATTTTTTCAGCAGAGTGATTAGCAAACCTTTCGGCTGACCTGAGTCCATAGTAGTGTACAAAGCAAATTTCAAAGTAGCCAGAATAACATACTACATTGAAAGAATGGGTGNGTTGTGATAGATCAAACAGTCCTAGTTGCTGGGTTGCACAATTAAAGTCAAAAACTCAAAGATTACATCATTACCACACACTCATAGAGGGGGAGTTTAGGCCCCTAAAAATATCAGCGCAAAAAAACCATATAATCAGCATTTATAAACTCATTATTCCATTCCATAAATAACTACCGAACATTCTGAAGCTGGTTCCTC
This sequence comes from Phalaenopsis hybrid cultivar, assembly GCA_002079205.1. Classification (NCBI taxonomy): domain Eukaryota; kingdom Viridiplantae; phylum Streptophyta; class Magnoliopsida; order Asparagales; family Orchidaceae; genus Phalaenopsis; species Phalaenopsis hybrid cultivar. The sequence continues at coordinate 2,485 of JXCR01131950.1, forward strand.
TTATCTTTGCACCATCCGATTTTACGAGCCACCAAAAATTTTNAGTCCCAGTTGCTGGGTTGCACAATTAAAGTCAAAAACTCAAAGATTACATCATTAGGGGGAGTTTAGGCCCTCTAAAAATATCAGCGCAATAAACCATATAATCAGCATTTATAAACTCATTATTCCATTCCATAAACAACTACCAAACATTCTGAAGCTGGTTCCTCTTATCTTTGCACCATCCGATTTTACGAGCCACCAAAAATTTTGATGTAAACGGGGGCAAATGCTAACATTAGAAAAGCCTCTCATTTTTAGCTCTCCATAAGCCAATGCCTAGGAAATTTACAAGTTCAGCATTTTTTCAGCAGAGTGATTAGCAAACCTTTCGGCTGACAAAGCCGAGTCCATAGTAGTGTAAAAAGCAAATGTCAAAGTAGCCAGAATAACATACTACATTGAAAGAATGGGTGGTTGTGAGTTTCTGAGAAAGTATTACAAAACCTACGTCTACTGTTCACCACTAAGCTCCTAGCATTAAACTTACAAGCAGTCCTTAAGCCCCCAAAAAGGCTAGCCAGCATTATTGTAAGAATTTAAGAGTGAGTCCTTGAGCTGATACAAATTCACTCTAGCCACATTATGAAAAATGATGTTTTTGCAGGTCTTAAAGAAAAGTGAAGTTCCATATTCCAAATAAATTTNGAGAATTTAAGAGTGAGTCCTTGAGCTGATACAAATTCACTGTAGCCACATTATGAAAAATGATGTTTTTGCAGGTCTTAAAGAAAAGTGAAGTTCCATATTCCAAATAAATTTGTCCCACGCTTCACTAATAGTGATAGCAAAAAAACAGACTTATAAAGAATGAAACAGCCATCCATATTAACAGAGTTGAGAGCAGCAGGAGCCAGCCAAAAACTTTACAAAATTGAGTTCTCATAATGTCCATAAAAGAGTTTCCTCTAACCCAAGGGTAATGAAACAGACAGAGGTTAATGCCAGCCGATATGAAAAGAGATCCATCTTCTCCAAAAGAAAGCCAAAAAGACAATCTCTCTTCAAAAGGGAGAACCCTCGTATAACAATTCCATGACAAAAGAATTTCAACTTAAAATGTGGATGTGTTTTCCAAGCGCTTCGATGCGAATTTTTGTAACTTCACGGGTCACCACAGCCATACATGTTCCTCATAGATTATAAATTACAAGTGATATATGTAGCAAAAGGAACTCGGTAGCACACGAGTTCGATGTTAAAAGTTGCTACCAAAAATCTCCCAAGACTGCAAGAATGATGATAAAAGGAATAGAAGAACAGGAGTGTGAGATAAACCACAAATATTTTTTGGAAAACTTTCAAATCAATCCATCTATTAGAAAATAATAGCAGCTCTGATACAGCTCTCAAGGCTTTTCTTGCCTACACAGACAGTCCCAAGATAAAGAGCACTTTCTCCACACTTTTTTCATGCCTGTTACCAACTAGGGCTCAATACATATATATAACAATCCTCTAAGAACTCTTAGGGAAGCAACCTCAAAACATGACAAAGAAAAATAACAGACAAAAAAGCAGAAAAAACAAAACTGTACTTCTCAGCAAACGATCTNACCCAATTAAGACGAGAAGGTACTTCAAAAGCTTAAACCATACAGCAATATAAAACAATTGAGCATAATGTCATCAAGTAGAGGAAAGGATGGGATGTTTGGAAAGAAATGCTATAACAATTGCTAACGCTTTCTTACCAGTTCAAAGCTTTCCACCTAATGCTATCTCTCACCAATTTTGTTAGTTTAGGCGACAAAAAGGGCAGCCATTGTAACTTTGAACAGCTTTTTTTCAATCATGCAAGGAAACAGACTGTCATGTCCTGCTGCATTGGTTTGGGCAGCATCNAAAAGAAATGCTATAACAATTGCTAACGCTTTCTTACCAGTTCAAAGCTTTCCACCCAATGCTATCTCTCACCAATTTTGTTAGTTTAGGCGACAAAAAGGGCAGCCATTGTAAATTTGAACAGCTTTTTTTCAATCATGCAAGGAAACAGACTGTCATGTCCTGCTGCATCGGTTTGGGCAGCATCAAAACAGTTCTNATCTCTCACCAATTTTATTAGTTTAGGCGACAAAAAGGGCAGCCATTGTAAATTTGAACAGCTTTTTTTCAATCATGCAAGGAAACAGACTGTCATGTCCTGCTGCATTGGTTTGGGCAGCATCAAAACAGTTCTGTAATGTTTTCAGCAAGAGGCCTAAGGAAGTTTATACACTTTACCCGGTTGCACACTGATGTTAAGGGACGCCAAGTGTGCCATCCAGAGCGAGGCGCTTGAGGCTTCCAAACAATGCCACCCACTTCCGTCCTCTTGACCCTCTTCTTCTCTTTCTCTTCCACCGTCTCTCCTCCTCTTAACCTTTATCTGTGCCATGACAGACTGGTTTGTTGACCCAATAATGGATAAAATCATCAACACTTGCTCTGATTACCTGCAACATCAAATTGGATGGCAGACGAGCACCAGGAGGAGCTCAAAAAGCTGCGAGAAAACAACCCCAAGGTCCAAGCTGTCGTCTCTGCTTACACCCAAGCACAGATTAGAGATCCAAACCCAGCACTCAACAGCTGGATATGGCAGCTACGAGAAGCCATCAATATGGCAGATGATGTTNTGCTTGAGGCTTCCAAACAATGCCACCCACTTCCTTCCTCTTGACCCTCTTCTTCTCTTTCTCTTCCACCGTCTCCCCTCCTCTTAACCTTTATCTGTGCCATGACAGACTAGGTTGTTGGCCCAATAATGGATAAAATCATCAACACTTGCTCTGATTACCTGCAACATCAAATTAGATGGCAGACGAGCACAAGGAGGAGCTCAAAAAGCTGCGAGAAAACCACCCCAAGGTCCAAGCTGTCGTCTCTGCTTCCACCCAAGCACAGATCAGAGATCCAAACCCAGCACTCAACAGCTGGATATGGCAGCTACGAGAAGCCATCAATATGGCAGATGATGTTCTTGATCAGTTTGAGTACACGAAGCATAAAGAACAGCTTACCAGAAACAAGAAGCAGCAAAAGGTGTGTTCCACCAAGAGTTCTTTAAAAAAAANAAAACTTTCAAATCAATCCATCTATTAGAAAATAATAGCAGCTCTGATACAGCTCTCAAGGCTTTTCTTGCCTACACAGACAGTCCCAAGATAAAGAGCACTTTCTCCACACTTTTTTCATGCCTGTTACCAATTAGGGCTCAATACATATATATAACAATCCTCTAAGAACTCTTAGGGCAGCAACCTCAAAACATGACAAAGAAAAATAACAGACAAAAAAGCAGAAAAAACAAAACTGTACTTTTCAGCAAACGATCTCAACATATTTGCTTACATAACAAACAAGCAAATCTAATTTTTCTCTCAAAGTGGATTAATTCAACCAATCTGCGTATGAAGAACCATTTTCTAAAATGGCATTCTTCCTGTTAAAAAGCTATCCCAGAACTAAAGAGACTACAAAGAAGTTCTCAGCTTTGCTTCCCATACACAACATTGGCTCTGAAAACTATATCAAATGAAAGAGATCACAAGCTAAAACCTGAATTTCCAACATAATAAAAAAAGAATTTGATAAATATATCAAAATATTAAACCAAAGTTTATATAAAAGTAAAAACTCATGATTCAGAGTAAACATAAATAGATGAATAATGTACCATCAAAAGAAGGCAGTAGACCCACAATGTTGGGGATCTTGTTTGCCAAGAACACTTGAATCAAATTTGTGTATGTTAAAAAGCATATAAGAGGCCATCCAAAAGAACCACTTGAGTCATATGGCTCATCATAACCTTCTAAAAATAGAATTTGACAAACCCAAATAAAAGATATAAACAAAATATAAAGAAAGTAAAAATAACCAACTTTAGAAGTTAGAAATGCAAATACATAAGAACTTTGTCGTATGCATGCACATCCTCTTTAAAAGTATCAGAGCTAAGAGTAAGCAAAAAGAGACAAATAATCTGTCATCATAAAAAGGCAGAATAACCATATAGCAGAGAATCACGGTTGCCAAAAGCACTTAAAGACCAAACTTGTATATGTAGAAAAGCAGGGCAAAAGAGAGGTCATCCATGAGAATTCAAATTGTCATACTATTCATCATAACCTTCTCAAAAAATCAATCCAAGAATCAGGTAGCCACTGAACTGAAAAAGAGGCACAAACACTAGAATACTTGTTGATACCAAATTGAAGCATTGGAAAGCAAAAGAAGCAAAGAGAAAACCAAACAAATTTCCGCGAAAAACCCTAAAAGGGAAACAATCAAGAGAAAATTCACTATATTCAAAGGAACAGAAGTTAATGGTAAAAAGTCTCTTTATAAGTGAAAAATTGTGTGCGAGCAAATTTTCAAGAGAAAATTCACTATATTCAAAGGAACAGAAGTTAATGGTAAAAAGTCTCTTTATAAGTGAAAAATTGTGTGCGAGCACGCACATATATAGAGTCAAAGAATAATAGTGGACCATTACTGCAGTGGGCTGCCGATCCCATGCCACTGCAAGTTATCAACCAAATCCCTCGACAGCCACCACCAATTTGTTAGCTGGAGCCCGATAGGATTTTTCCGCCTATGCTTCCCGCTCCCGCTCTCGCTCTCCTGCTCACGAAAGATCGCAATCCCGCTCCCGCTCGATTGCGAAACCATTCCCGCTCCCGTTCGAGAAAGGACGTGACCCTGCTGTTCGTGAACCGCTCCTCTATCGCAAATAGTCGCGACGTCTCCCTTCCTATTCGCGATAAAAGACATCGCAGCGGCTCTTCTTCAATTTACGGGACAACCTTTTGTGTTCTTCTTCGGTTTCCTCGGGATAGAGGAAAGAAAGTGCAAGCAGTAGTTCCTTGCGGCAGAAGGAAGAAAAAAGAAGAAGAAGAAGATTGTTCTCCCTTGGTTTCTTCTTAGTGGCTTGTGACAAAAGAGAAATTGAGTTTATTTCTTTTGTAAGTTTATCTTCTTCGATGCATTTCGGTGTAAAGCTTCTTTGGTGTATCTCGGTGTAGAGAGAGAAGAAGAGAGAGCAACGAAGTGAGAGATTCCTCTTGTAAGTCGAGGTGATCTACTGATGTAAATTCCTCAAATAATAAAATCTTCTGCAACTCCGTGGACGTAGGCAATTTGTCGAACCACGTAAATTCGTGTTACTGTTTTCTGGTGTGAATTTTCTTGTTCTATTTTTTCGCTTCGTCAAAGATCGTTCTCATATTTTATTTCTATATATATACCACAACATCCGGTATAGATCACAACACAATTCCCCCAAAAGACCATGCATGCTGGTGTACCTCAAACAGTAAGGGTCCATACCAAAAGGGCTGCCACTCCCACGCCACAACTCTACAAGTCATCAACGCAAACTCTCTGCAACCACCATAAATCACCCAAAAATAATTAACCATAATTTAAGTTACATCACATATGTCGCATTGCAGAACTTTAAACGCAAGCCCAACAAAATTTGGGTCCAAAGCAACACGTTTCAAGATACTTGATGGAAGAGAGGTGGGGATTTTTGTGCACTACAAAGATTCAAGCTCTTCAACCTCTAATAGCTCCAAAAAGGGGGGGATTTTTGTAATAGCATGGATTAAGGAGCTGTGGAACCTTTTCTATGGATGGATTTTTAAGGAAATAGAAGTTTCACGAGGAGAAAAAAATATCCTGTAAAGGTTTGAACCTCATAAAGTTCAGCTCCAAAAGAGATAAGCTAACTTGTATAAAACCACTGTTGTGCCTCAACTGGAAATGAAACAAGCACATCACTCCTTGATTTCCAACATTTGGATTTGGAAAGATTTCATAAACACTTTCAATCCCAATTAAGACGAGAAGGTACTTGAAAAGCTTAAACCATACAACAATATAAAACAATTGAGCATAATGTCATCAGCTAGAGGAAAGGATGGGATGTTTGAAAAGAAATGCTATAACAATTGCTAACGCTTTCTTACCAGTTCAAAGCTTTCCACCCAATGCTATCTCTCACCAATTTTATTAGTTTAGGCGACAAAAAGGGCAGCCATTGTAAATTTGAACAGCTTTTTTTCAATCATGCAAGGAAACAGACTGTCATGTCCTGCTGCATCGGTTTGGGCAGCATCAAAACAGTTCTGTAATGTTTTCAGCAAGAGGCCTAAGGAAGTTTATACACTTTACCCGGTTGCACACTGATGTTAAGGGACGCCAAGTGTGCCATCCAGAGCGAGGCGCTTGAGGCTTCCAAACAATGCCACCCACTTCCATCCTCTTGACCCTCTTCTTCTCTTTCTCTTCCACCGTCTCTCCTCCTCTTAACCTTTATCTGTGCCATGACAGACTGGGTTGTTGGCCCAATAATGGATAAAATCATCAACACTTGCTCTGATTACCTGCAACATCAAATTAGATGGCAGACGAGCACAAGGAGGAGCTCAAAAAGCTGCGAGAAAACCACCCCAAGGTCCAAGCTGTCGTCTCTGCTTCCACCCAAGCACAGATCAGAGATCCAAACCCAGCACTCAACAGCTGGATATGGCAGCTACGAGAAGCCATCAATATGGCAGATGATGTTCTTGATCAGTTTGAGTACACGAAGCATAAAGAACAGCTTACCAGAAACAAGAAGCAGCAAAAGGTGTGTTCCACCAAGAGTTCTTTAAAAAAAAAATAGCAAATGTGCTCTCAAGATGGATCCCAATTTGAAGAGACTGGAGAAGGTTGTGAAGAAAATTGATAAAGTTTCCAGCTGAGGTCAGAACTTTTCTTCATCTCATTGAAAACTCAAAGCAGGAGCAGCAGCAGCTGGAGCTTCAGTTGTTCAAAGATCGTGAAACAGGATAATTGCCTAAAAATAATCTCATCGGTCGAGGCGAGGAGAAGGACTTTGTTATGCAGCGGTTGAAGAAGCCAACAAATGAAGATCCAAATCGTATTGCTCGCCCTACTTTGTACAAAAACATTTCTCTTCTATCCATAGTGGGTCATGGTGGCATGGGCAAAACAACTCTCTTACAACACATCTATGAAGATCTGAAAGAAGAATTTGAACTGAAACTGTGAGTTTGTGTTCCCAATGACTTTGATGCAAAAAAGGTCATTGCCTATATGTTGGAATATCTTAACAAGGAGGGCCTTGTTTGGAGTCATTCACTGCTGTTCAAGAGAGTCTTAAAGCTGTTGTGCAATCCAAAAGAATCTTGCTTGTTTTGGATGACCATTGGGAGGAGGAAATGAGCAAATGGGAGAATGAACTCTGCCCTCTAGTTTACGGATGTTTGAGAAGTAAAATTTTGTTGACTACCCGGATATATTCAGTTGCATCAACGGTTGCAAATGTGATTTGAAAGAAGAAAGAAATTTTGATATTAAAGGGCTTCGAGGAAGATGTGTGTTTGAAGCTACTGAACACCCATGCATTTGCTGGTGTAGAGAACTTTGGTGCTCATAAAAAATTAACAGACATTGCTATTTTGATAGTTAAAAAGCTTTCAGGATCTCCATTGGTAGCAAAGGTTATTGGCGGTGTTCTCAATTCTAGCTTGAATGAGTGCTTTTGAAAGAATTTTTTAAATAGTATTGATGTTTTGAAAGAACCAGAACCAGGTCGCAATAATACTGTCTATCTTAAGCTTGAATTTTATGCTCCTCCCACAAACTCTAAAAAATTGTTTTGCATTTTGTGGCATATGCCTGAAATGCCGAATAGAAGCTAAAGCGTGCGAAAGGGGTGGGAAGAATGAAGAGAAAGATGAGGGTTAGTCGGATAGGAGCGGAGATATACCGACAGAGTTTCAGAGATCATTGTACGCCTTCCGAGCTAAGGTTCAGTAGCGACTGTAACGCGAGGGTTTCAGGAACGAGAGGAGGAAGGTGATGGTTTTGGCTTTGCGATTTAAATATTTATTTTCATTTGTTAATTTTAATTAATTAAATTGATTAATAAATAATAATTAATAATTAATAAATATAGTATCACACCAATTAAAATTATAGGTTTTCATGTGCAAATATTTTATTATTAAATAACAGAAATTTGAGTATAAATTAAGATTTAATTAGTTTAATAAATTTTAAATAATTATTAATTAGACTAATAAATAATTAATCAAAATTAATTTATGAATATTACTTGATAAATGAAGTACACCAAAGTGTATACCTTGCTCTAATTGCACCTTGTTCACTTCAATTCTATTTTTCTTAGCCCCTTTATTAAGTATTTATCATTAAAGATATTGCTAAATTTATGGTTATTTAATTTAATTTAATTTTATTTTAAATAACTAATTTAACTCAGTAAAATTAATAATCAACTAATATATTATATTTAGTATTTATAATTTAGTTAGTTTAATTACAATTGATACAAGTTTATAAGCAATCAATCAATGATGAATTAATGAATACTAACATTGTGATTAAAGATTAATTAGTCTAATAAATTTCTAAATAAATATTAACTAACTTTACAAATAATTAATAAAAATCTAAACAATAATGGAATAGTTTAATAAATAGATTGTTGCATAATTATACATTATATGATTTTCCTTATCTAACATCACAATCCATCTCAACTTGAAGAGAGTGGAGGAGGTTCGGCAAAAGCCAGATAGAGATTCTTCTGAGGTTGTTACTTTCTTTCATCTTTTAGAAAACACAAAACAAGCAGGAGCAGGAGCCAACAAATGAAGATTAAACTCATTACCGGCACCACTTGGTACAACAGCATTTCTCTTGCAACAGTGAAATAATGATAGCAAAAGTGACTAGAAAAGAGGAAACATTGAAATTAGAGAGAGTGGAGGAAGGTGAGTGCTTGCAGCTCCTCAAAACCCACACTTTACATATATACCACCAAATTCCTATCGATTTATATATGTAACACCTAAACTAAAAGTTGAATTCAAATATTTCCGGTAGATCGTCTTCAAGGCATAGAGCATTGAACCGAGGAAAGAAGATTGAGAGTGGGAGAAAAAAGAGAGAGGAGGAGGAGAAGATAAAGACTTCCCATGTCAGGAGAAACTGGGGTGTTCCCAGGGCTGATGGCCCATTTTATTCCATAAAAAAAGAAAAAATTGTTACAAAAGGGGAAGGGAGGTCTCAAAAGTCCCTCATACATCATAAAGACCTGAATATTACACGGGTAAAAAATCCAATCCAAACCCGAGCCACCTTTAACCCGCTAACCCAAATAACAGCTATTTGGGTAAAATTTAGATCGATGTTGAGTCAATTTTAAGCAAGTAAATCGATTTCAGGTCGATTTAGAGTTGGCGGGAACTAATTGGTCATCATCACAGTGGAAGAATTTATTCGGCCCAATAACAACAACAACAACAACTTGCCTTTATCCCACTAAGTGGGGTCGGGTACATGAATCATTTTTCTCTATTGCACCCTATTGAGTGTCAAATTTTCATTTAATTCTAATAGATTAAGATCATTAGAAGAATTTCTTCGGCTGGAGCTATCTTTCCAAAAGATGAAGCTTGCCTTGAAAGGAAATCTCATGCTGCTAGAAACATTTGCATCTTCACATGTTACTAAAATAAAGGCTTCGAAAGAGCTGCAACCATTGTTAGCTTTTAGCTGAGCCATCAATATTCATTTTTGATAATCAGAGAGCCATGAACATTAGGACAGACCATTGGCTCCCAAAACCAACATCAAGAATCATGAGAATGTCAATGCATTCTCATNCTCCTTAACCATACAATCAAGCAGATCCATTCTGAAATTTTGTAGCTAAAAGTCTCTAGATTTTAATGTCATTGTAATCATCTTTGTAGAGTAAATCCATATATCCAAACAAACATAATTATATATTCAAATTTCAGAAGAGGAAATCATCAATATGTTAACTTTAATGCTAAATAAGATATTAATTATTACAATAATAAGTACTGACATCGAAATTTGTAAGACCAAATAGTTGTTCATGGAATAACTTTGTGCATAGCATAGCATAGGATGAGATGAATATAAGTAAATAACAAGTCCTCACCTCACATATTCACATTTTGATGGGAAGAGATTGATTTGGAATGACGCCAATTACACACACAACAACTGTTACATTTAATCAATAGTAACTAAAGGAATGTGTGCGATCTTGTTCCAACCAGAGCCTGAAAGTTTTTTATAACGCTTCTTCAACTTTGGATGACAATTTGATATTGCCAGAGAATACAAGGAGGGAGGGAGGTGCGGCAATGATTTGAGGAGTGGAATGTGTTCTAATTCTAGACGGTTGAGGGATGAGATGGCCGACAAAGAAGATGGCAGGCACTGTAGGTTATCAAGCTTGTATAGATGCAGTGACTCCAAGGAGGAGGGGAGGTCTGGCAATGATTTGAGGAGCGGAATGCTGTTTAAATATAGACGGCTGAGGGATGAGATGGCCGACAAAGAAAATGGCAGGCACTCTAGGTTATCAAGACAATATAGACACAGAAGAAACAAAGAGGGAGGGAGTTCTGGCAATGATTTGAGGAGTGAAATGCTACCTAAATATAGATAGTTGAGGGATGAGAGGGCCGACAAAGAAGATGGCAGGCACTGTAGGTTATCAAGACTAATTATATGCAGTGAATTCAAGGAGGAAGGGAGGTCTGGCAATGATTTGAGGAGTGGAATGCTATTTAAAATTAGTTCCTTGAGGGATGAGATGGCCGACAAAGAAGATGGCAGGCACTGTAGGTTATCAAGACTATATATATACAGATAACCCAAGGAGGAAGGGAGGTCTGGCAATGATTTGAGGAGTGGAATGCTATCTAAATATAGATCCTTGAGGGATGAAATGGCCGACAAAGACGTCGGCAGGCACTGCAATGACTCCAGGTATTCAAAACGTAATTCTTCCAGGGAGGCGGGGATGTGTAGAAGCTGCTGGAGCTGAGGAACATGTTCGACACGTAGAATCTTAAGAGAAGGAAGAAACTGCAGGGATTTCTCAAAGCCACTCTCCACTTGTTGCAGTCCACCAAGAGAAAGAAGGGATGTGAGGTTTGGACACGAAAGGACCTGAAATGTTTCAAGGGGAATCAATTTTGAAAAGCCGCAACAGTTGTTGGTTTCTTGCTTGTAGTTCAGAGCAGCCTTCCATCCGATGTTTTGTATCTTCATTCTCTTGAGCTTAGGAGGCAAATAGGGCAACTCCTGCAGATTCGGGCAGTTAACAAGGAAGACTTCCGTTAAGCAAGGAAAGAAACAGTCATCTGCTGCCGCACCAGCTCCATCAAACCAATCTTCCAATACTTGTAATCCCTCCATATGCAGAACCTCCAGCGCTGGAAACACACAAATATTGTTATTCCCTCTAAATTTATTATCAAGCTGCTTTACTTTTGGCATGTTACAAAGGTACAGAGACTTGAGGTGGGGAAGCTGCCCAAAAGGTGGAAGAGTTTCCCACTCCGAGCACCCGTTCAGACAGATGTGCTCCAGATTGGAGATCAAATCTGCATTGTACAGCCATTTTGCACCGCTTACACCCTTGTATGAAGCTAGGGACAACCTCTTTAGATTTTTGTATGGTTTAAGATTTTCAAGCACATTCAAATCTAACTCAGAATTGACAAAGTTCCGTCGCCTTCCAACTCCCATGTACGAGTTCCATGCATCAACAGTCCAATGCAAGAATCGGCTTCCAACTCCCTTGTCTGGCTTCCATTCATCAACAGTTTTGCCCCAATTCAAGAACAAAACTGTGAGTTTTCTCTTCTCAAATAATTTTGCATTGCGGGCCTCTGTAGCATCCTTCACATTTTCCAAAAAATGTATTTTTAATTTGCGCAACTCGCTCATATGTTCCAACTCCTCAATTCTATAACCATTCTCATTCTTCACATTAAATTCATTTAGTTCTTGAAGTGACCTTAATTTCCCAATTGCAGGTACAATAGAAAACATGAATCTGGGCAATTCCAAGTGACGCAGATTAGAAAGATTGCTCACATCGCCAAACAAGAAATTAACAGAGCTATATCCTGTTTTATAGATTATGAACCGCAAATGATAAAGACTGCTTAGAGATCTTGGCATCTGAGTGAGATTCATAGTAAGATTCAAATATTGAAGTTGTTTCAAGTTTTCAATAGCCTCAGGCATCTTTCCAAGCCATCGGGAGTCTATGAACAACAAACGAACCCTTCTCGATGCTTCAAAAATTTCAGTAAGTATTTCAGTGAAATATTGACCAAGTCTTTCGCTGGTTAAAAAAAGTGAATGTAGGTTTTTAACATCTTTGATCATTGTCAACAATTCTGGATTTTCAGTTTTAACAAATAAGTGTCGAATAGTTTTAGGAATTTTAAAGGATAAAACATTATCTCCCACGAATCTGAAACATTCCTCTGAAGAAATAGACTGTGCCAAATCATGTAATAAATCATGCATCTTATAGTATATTCCCTTGTTGTACTTAAACCCCTCAAAGAAAGATTTTCTGACCAAAACATCAAAATACCTTCCTCCAATATCTTCCAAAGTCTCTTCTTCAGTAGAAAATTCCTCAATGAAACCCAATGCAATCCACATTCGGACTAAATCATCTTTATCAAACTTATGATCTTGTGGGAATATGCCACAAAATGCAAAACAATTTTGTAGAGGTTGTGGGAGGAACGTAAAACTCAATCTTAAGATTGGCATGATCGTATTCATATTTTGACCCGGGACTGGTTCTATGCTTCCAATATTACTACTTAAAACTCTTTCCCAATGTTCTGGAGTTAAATCATACTTCAAAACACCACCAATGACCTTCGTTGCCAATGGAGATCCCGAAAGTTTTTTAGCTATCTCTTCAGCAATGCACATTAATTTCTTATGTTCTCTAAAATTCTCCATGCCAGCAAATGTGTAAGTCTTGAGGAGCTCCAAACACCGAGCTTCCTCCAAGCCTTTTAATGTCAACGTCTCCTCATTCTTTATAATATCAGCAATAATTGATGCAGCAGCATGTATTCGAGTTGTGACCAAGATCTTGCTTCCCAAATTTCCATTAGCCAGAGGAGAGATAACTTTCTCCCATTTGGTTGTAGTCGTCTCCTCCCAAATGTCATCCAGAACAAGCAAGAATTTCTTGGACCGAGTCACAGAATTAAGTCTCTCTTGAAGAGGAGGAAGTTTTGTCAAATGAGAACTCCATTTATCAAGATATTTCAGCATATCCATGATGACTTCTTCAACTTCAAAGTTGTTAGAAACACAAACCCAAATTTTAAGATCAAACTCTTTTGTTATTTCATCTGCATAGATATTTTGTAACAGAGTCGTCTTCCCCATGCCACCATAACCCACTATAGATAGAAGAGAGAGGTTGTGATTTGATGGTTTTCTCAACCACTGCATCACAATCTCTTTTTCCTGATCTCGCCCGATGAAAACAGGTCCAGGCAAGGATCCGCTTGCACGATCAACGTAAAGCTGCCGATCCTTCCCCTGCTGTTCCTTCTCTATCTTTTCTACAAGATGAAGGAAGGTATTGACCTGGGCTGAAACTCTATCGAGTTTCTGCACAGCCTCCTCCAGTCTCTCCAAGTTTGGATCAATTTTGAGACCTCGTTCGCAGACTTTACGAAGTTTGCGAGCAGGTCCCAAAAATAATCTATCGAATGAAGAACGCACCTTTGTTTCCTCCATGTTCAGCTCCAGTCGTTCTTTATGCTTCATGTACTCAAAGTCATCAAGAACATCATCCGCCTCATCGATGGCATCTCGTAGCTGCCATAACCAGCTGTTGAGGTAACGATCTGTGATCTTTCCCTGGGTGTAAGCAGAGACGACAGCTTGGATCAATGGGTGGTTCACTCGCAGCCTTTCGAGCTCCTCCTTCATGCCTGTCCGCCCTCTGAAGTACTGATCTTGCAGGTAATCAGAAAAAGCGTTGATGACCTTATCCATGACTGGGCCAACAAACCAGTCTGCCATGGCGCCGATCGAGGTAGAAGCAGGAGAGAAAGTGGAAGAGAGGAAGAGAGGAGGGACTGGTATAATGGATGCGTGGTTGGCCATGGAGGGGTATCTTTATAAGTTAGAAAGGTGTGTGATTTCCTATTGACTCTCATTGACGTTGAGTCATCCATGCACAACCAAGATGCAAAAATTATTCCTTATGGATCGATTGTCCTGACCGGTCAGGATGTATTTCGGTGAGTCCTACCTAATTTTTTTTTTAAAAAAATGAAATAATTCTGATCATAGATCACCGTGATCTACGGTCAGGATCGGACACCGCATGCAGAGATGTATGCGATGTCCGTATGCAATAATTTCTCACCAAGATGAGTGGTATCGGTGGCTTCCAAAATGGCTTTACAAATTAAAGAGAAGTTTCGGGGAAATTAAATACAGATCACCCGCAATTTTCAATTTGCTATAAATCAACCATATTCTTTAGTCTATTTTTCAAATTCTCACTCAATTATCAAAATTTATGATGAAACCGCAACGCCCATATTTTCATTTTTATCACATTCTCAATAATTAAATCGTGACACGCTTAAACACATGAATTCGATTGTTCGAAAAATTTTCTCGAGCGATTTAATTTGTAAATATCAATATTTTGGGAGTTTATATTTAATGATCATTTTCCTAACATGACTAATATTAATTGATTTTGAAACTATGACTACATTATATTAAAGTTGAAAAGTTATGCTTTTAAAAATTTTGCCCACATTTCATGTGAGCTCTTATCAATAATTTGACAAAATATTAAAAAATGATATTTCCTAAAGTCACACCACATAGGCACAACTTTTGCTATAATTTATGCTTACATGGCACCACTTGTTGGAGAAGCCAAATAAGATGAGAATGTCATCCGATCCGGATCGTAAATCACCTAATTTACGGTCCTGATGTATTTCGGTGGGCCCCACCTAAAATTTATTATTATTATTTTTTTAAAACAGAAATAATCCTGACCGTAGATCACCGTGATCTACGGCCAAGATCATACACTGCATGCAGAGATGCATGCGATGTCCGCATGCAATAATTTCTCCTTATTATGAGATAGTAAATGTCTATTTTAAGGGAAATGCTGAGCTGCCGCTAAAGGATCACCTCTTAGAAGTTGATAGTTTATATTATTGTCAAATTCAACAAATTAGCTCAAGGTTATAGGTANTATCGAGGTAGAAGCAGGAGAGAAAGTGGAAGAGAGGAAGAGAGGAGGGATTGGTATAATGGATGCGTGGTTGGCCATGGAGGGGTATCTTTATAAGTTAGAAAGGTGTGTGATTTCCTATTGACTCTCATTGACGTTGAGTCATCCATGCACAACAAGATGGAAAAATTATTCCATGTGTATCGGGTGTCCTGTTCGGTCAGGATGTATTTTGGTAGGTCCTATTTATTTAATTTTATATAAAAAAAATAGAAATAATCCTGACCGTAGATCACCGTGATCTACGGTCAGGATCGGACACCGCATNGAGAGGAAGAGAGGAGGGATTGGTATAATGGATGCGTGGTTGGCCATGGAGGGGTATCTTTATAAGTTAGAAAGGTGTGTGATTTCCTATTGACTCTCATTGACGTTGAGTCATCCATGCACAACCAAGATGAAAAATTATTCCATGTGTATCGGGTGTTCTGTCCGGTCAGGATGTATTTTGGTGGGTCCTATCTAAATTTTTTTTATATAAAAAAAATAGAAATAATCCTGACCGTAGACGGTCAGGATCGGACACCGCATACAGAGATCGGACACCGCATATAGAGATGGATGCGGTGTCCGTATGTAATAATTTCTCACCAAGATGAGGGATATCGGTGGCTTCCAAAATGGCTTTACAAATTAAAGAGAAGTTTCGGGGAAATTAAATACAGATCACCCGAANTATGCGGTGTCCGTATGTAATAATTTCTCACCAAGATGAAGGATATCGTTGGCTTCCAAAATGGCTTTACAAATTAAAGAGAAGTTTCGGGGAAATTAAATACAGATCACCCGCAATTTTCTATTTGCTATAAATCAACCATATTCTTTAGTCCATTTTTCAAATTCTCACTCAATTATCAAAATTTATGATGAAACCGCAACACCCACATTTTCATTTTTATCACATTCTCAATAATTAAATCGTGACACGCTTAAATACATGAATTCGATTGTTCAAAAAATTTACTCGAGTGATTTAATTTGTAAATATCAATATTTTGGGAGTTTATATTTAATGATCATATTCCTAACATTACTAACATTAATTGATTTTGAAACCATGACTACATATATTAAAGTTGAAAAGTTATGTTTTTTAAAAATTTTGCCCACATTTCATGTGAGCTCTTCTCAATAATTTGACAAAATATTAAAAAATGATATTTCCTAAAGTCACACCACATAGGCACAACTTTTGCTATANTCAACGCCCATATTTTCATTTTTATCATATTCTCAATAATTAAATCGTGACACACTTAAATACATGAATTCGATTGTTCCAAAAATTTACTCGAGTGATTTAATTTGTAAATATCAATATTTTGGGAGTTTATATCTAATGATCATATTCCTAACATTACTAACATTAATTGATTTTGAAACTCTGACTACATTATATTAAAGTTGAGAAGTTATGTTTTTTAAAATTTTGCCCACATTTCATGTGAGCTCTTCTCAATAATTTGACAAAGTATTAAAAAATGATATTTCCTAAAGTCACGCCACATAGGCACAACTTTTGCTATAATTAGTGCTTACATGGCACCACTTGTTGGAGAAGCCAAATAAGATGAGAATCTCATCCGATCCGGATCGTAAATCACCTAATTTATGGTCCTGATGTATTTCGGTGGGCCCCACCTAAAATTTTTTATTATTATTTTTTAAAACAGAAATAATCCTGACCGTAGATCACCGTGATCTACGGCCAAGATCATACACTGCATACAGAGATACATGTGATGTCCGCATGCAATAATTTCTTCTTATTATGAGATAGTAAATGTTTATTTTAAGGGAAATGCTGAGCTGCCGCTATGGGACATTGAAGGATCACCTCTTAGAAGTTGATAGTTTATATTATTGTCAAATTCAACAAATTAGCTCAAGGTTATAGGTAGGAGATATAATGATAACGATGAGTATGTGTATTAAGTATTTGTAATGGTCTCCTAACCTCTTAAATGGGCATAGAGATTCAACTCCAAATTTGATGTCGTGCAGTACCCCAAGGGCTTTTATGTTTGTTTCATCAATTCCGTTGCGGGTGTGCTTGCGTTGTTGTGGATTTTTTTGGGTTTCCTTAAAGGACAAAACAAACAATAATTAATATCAATATATTGTGCCTTATTCGTGAAATGATCTTCTTATTTATAATGAAGAGAATACAATAAGAGGATATTATAATTTTGCATCTATTTTAATGGGGTTTGTACAGGGCATTCTATATATCTTATATGTATGAGCCTATCATTTGACTGCTCTAAGTTTGATTGCCTTTAGTTTGGTAGAACTGACTCGGTCGGCTAGGATTGATTGGTGTTGTTGATCGACCGAGCTTTATTGACTTCGGGTCGGTTAGACTAGCTTGATTGGCATAGCGTATTGGATCATCTAGTTTGGCTATCGGTCATTGATCCATGGTGAGGAGCTCCTATTGGTAGAGCGACGTCGGACTATCGTGCATACAATTAATCACCATAACATGTCAAGTGGTTTGCTCCTCAACGAGGAGAGCCCGAGGGATGGTTATAAGTCTCCTTGTTGCATTGTCAACACCTGATATTGCGGAGTTGAATCTTTTTGTGGATCGACTCTTAATGATTGGCGGGGAGACTACTGGACTCCACTAGTACAATTGGAGATGTCACAAGAATAGATCTACCATTGGCTTGAATGGCCTTTTGTATCTTTCTGACCGAACAGTTTGGACTTAGATGATTTGATCACCTTTTTATTCTCCTCGTGGCTCAATTGAATTTGACCTTGCTAGCTTTAACTTGGATGGTTGCATTCAATTGGCTTTGGCTCTGGTTCAGACGACTATATCAGGCCGGATAAGTGAGCCTCATAATCTTCTGTCTCTGGGATTTCCTTCGTCGTGCTTTTATTCTGTTGTGAGATATGTACTTCCTGACATAGAAATGAAACGCAAAGAGCACAAACAAACACACATCGTTTACGTGGTTTGATCCAACTGGATTTATGTCCACAGGAGGGAATCAATCAAATAATTCACTAAGGCAAAAGAAGTGGAGAATACATAGCTTATACATGGAGATGAGCCCTCATCTTCCTTCTATGACCTCCCTCTCAAGCGACACATTGATACAAGGCCTCAAGATGGTCTCCTCCTCTCTAGCTCTCTAGTTATACTCTCCTCCTTTGTGGTAGTTTAAGATCTCTTCCCTTGCTCTCCTAAGTCTCACACTCTCTTTATTTATAGAAGCAAGAGAGTTGTAGGTGGGAGGTAGGTGAGCGGTAGGTGAGATGTGCTAGGTGAGCGGTAGGTGAGATGTGGTAGGTGAGCGGTACCACATTACAAAAGTGTCATTTTACCTTAGTTCAATAATTGGGGGTCAAAATAACAACTACAATTATTTCTTTGGCAGAGTATTCTAATGTTTTTTTCTTCTTGCTTGGCAGATGCTACAAATCTTGAATCACATAACTATAAAGTTCAAGTACAAACTTGATCTAAACAAAATAAGGTCATGGTATTTAATCCTAAATTTTATATAAATTAAAGGCAATTATTGTCACTAGACTTGACCTTCTTGTACTCTCCACTATTATAGCTCATTTTACAAATATAGGTGAAGGACAAATAAATGGACATGAGGTCGATGGCGTCGATCGCATTATGCCATTCGTGTAGTGGCGTAATGCAAATGACATAATGATTGGACAACACCAGGCTCTGTAGACATTATTTTTATCTCAGGCTATCAACAACAACAGCTGAATTACTTCACAAAATGCTATGAAGGGTTTAAAAAGATATCCTGATAAAAAAACAACGACAACAAATGCTCAATCCTACTACATGGGGTCGGCTACAAGAATCATTTTTCTCCATTGCGTTCTATTTAGTGTCATATTTTCATTTAGTTCTAATAAATTAAGATTATTTTTTATACAATAAGCCCAAATCTTCCTAGGTCTATCTCTGCCTTTCTTAATATAAGTCGAACTAAATCATCTACTCTCCTAATCGTATCCTCAGATGCTCGACTTTTAATGTGACCAAACCATCTAAAATAACTTTCTCTAATTTTGTCCGTCACTGGAGCTACAACAACCCTATCACGGACATATTCATTTCACATTTTGTCTCTAAGTGTAAGGCACTCATCCATTTAATCATTCTCATCTCGACAACATTTAACTTAGTATTATGCTTCTCTTTAAAGGCCAACATTCCGCGCCATAGAGCATTGCAGGTCTCACCACCTGTTATAAAATTTTCCTTTCAGTTTAAGCTGTACTTTTACGTCACACAAAAAGCCCGAAGCATTCCTCCATTTCAACCAACCAACTTGAATTCTACTATTAACATCCCCATACCGTAGCTTTGAATAACATACCCGAGATATCCAAATCGTTCACACCATTTAATAATTTGATCACCCAAAATTACACTTCTGTCACTAGAGCTACTACTAAAATTACATTCCATGTATTCAGTTTTAGTTCTACTCAAATGAAAGCCTTTAGACTCCAATGTAGACCTCCATAATTCAAGTTTTTCCGGGGCTTTTTCTCTCATTTTATCCACAAGAAGGATATCATCAGCAAAAAGCATACAATGATATCCTAATATAGAATAATAATAATAAATCGAAAGAGAAGGCAACATCATAAACATATTTTTTCTATAAGAAAATTTAAAAATGATATAATTTATAGAACAAATGTCTTCTTATCACAGTAAAAGATGACACTTTCACTTGAAAAATGATTCAATTAAAGAATCCAGACAATTATAATTGTTACATGTAACTTAAAATGCTGACTACATCAAAAAGAAATTGAGGAGACAGCTTAATGATCTTCAGTGTCAACAGGTTCGGCTCCTACAGAATTTCTCATTGGTCTGTGCTTCTTCCTCTTGAGCTTGGGCAAGCTTAGGATCCAATCTGGAACCTCACAGCCTGACTCTTTCATCACATTTGCTATGTTCCTTAGGAATGGTTTATCCTCTTCAGTAAACAATGTTATAGCCTCACCACATCTCCCAGCTCTTCCAGACCGACCTATAATCAAGCACAATAAATAAATAAATTATGGCATTTATATATATACCACACATTTCTTCAGCTTTAACATCACATCAAAAATACTACTATTACTAACTTTTTAAAAGTGGAAAACACTTTTTCATGTGTAGGTTTATAACACATAAATATTATAAATATAAATATCAAACTTTAAGTGCTACATATATTAATACATAAGAATTGTGTTGTTTGTATGCAAACTTCCCATAAATAAAATGATGAAGAATATATATATATTGATCAGTTATTCCCTACTATGGAAGAAGTCTACGACATATGGAATTAAATATAAAAATACTTAAAATGAGATTCATTTAACAATAAACTTCTCCAAAATATCAAACTTTATTTATAAAAAGTGGGGCTTTGTGTTACATCTGAGAACTTAAAATGTCAAAAATTTTCAGAATCAAATCATAGTAAAAGCTACAATGGCANAATATTAATCAGTTATTCCCTACTATGGAAGAAGTCTACGACATATGGAATCAAACATAAAAATACTTAAGATGAGATTCATTTAACAATAAACTTCTCCAAAAATATCAAACTTTATTTATAAAAAGTGGGCTTTGTGTTACATCTGAGAACTTAAAATGTCAAAAATTTTCAGAATCAAATCGTAGTAAAAGCTACAATGGCAAGAACACGATATAATAATCATCAATAGAATCAAAATTTATTAAATTGTGTTTNGAATGAACCCCTCCAAAATATCAAACTTTATTTAAAAAAAGTAGGCTTTGTGTTACATCTGAGAACTTGAAATGTCAAAATTTTTCAAAATCAAAACATAGTAAAAGCTACAATGACAAGAACGCGATATAATAATCATTTAGAGTATTAAAATTTATTAAACTATGCGTTTTTCTGAACTTCATAAATCCTATGAAGAACGAAAGCAAATCATTAAAACTGATAAACATACTCATACAAGGATTGATCAACGCGTACCGATTCGATGTAGTACGGAATAAACATGGAATAATATGAATCTAATCTCACTAGAATACAATGAAGTGAAGAATATGAATCTAATCTCACTAAAAATGTAACAGAAAATGCAAAGGAGACAAAAAACATTGAATAAACAAACCTCTATCGGCTTCTCTACTTCCTTTCTATGTAGTAGGGAATCATCTTCCAAATTTGATCTTGCATCACTGGTTTTGAGAGACTTAGAGCTTTTGAAAACATTGAACCCCTCCACAACTACAAAAAACAAGTAAATTTATAAGAAAAAAAAGCTAATGATTACAAAGACAACAGTTTTTTTTTTTTTTTTTTTTTT
>JXCR01131958.1:2800-18417 GCA_002079205.1 Phalaenopsis hybrid cultivar
ATATATATATATATATATATATATATATATATATATATATATATATATATATATATATATATATATATATATACATATTAGGATACTACACAAGTATACGTATCGTTAAATATCGAACCCATAGGGAGTGTTCACAGTATGCACTTCTTAATAACAAACTTTCTATTTCAAAAAGACAATTACTTAAATATAGATATTTTTACAGTAACTGAAATTCAATTCTTGTTGGTATTTTTGATATTTGAACAAAACAGAAATAACTTCTAAATATAACTTGATTTTATGTGAATGAAAAGCATTGAATATGAAAAAATACTTGGAGAAAGATTAAAAAAATAACTCAGAATCCATGGAGAAAACAAAACCAAAGTTTAGTTTAAAAGTCGAAATCATTGTCAAACCAAACAAAAGTCTCTATTAAAACCAAAAGCTATTTAAAAACAAAGATGAAAACTTATCTCAAATCCTCCACCGAACTCTTGAAGTTCCTTTGAATCTCTTCTCTCTTACAACACTCTTAACACTCATAATAAAACTAAAAATAAAAAGGTTAAAATAAATTTTTGGTGCTAATCAACAAAAATATACTTGTTTAAAATTTTTAATGATGACTCCACCTTACAACATGCCAAAAACTTGATGTGGTATTTTATGAATAATAACGTTAAGCATTTAATGTTATTATTCTACACAAATATACGTATCGTTATCAAGTAATGTAAGAATTTCTATTTAAGTCTCAAAGATAGATCCCATGAGAAATGTTTAAATTTGAATTGATAAATTAACTAATAAATTCGTAGAAATAAAACAAAATTACTGTCACTAATTTTAAATATTTAAGATATTATCAAAGCTAAAATATTAACTACTAGTAGAATTAAAATGCAGAGTTCAAAATAGTAACTTCCAACTGTTGGTGGCATCAATGGTGTTGAAGCATGTGATGAATGATCTAAAATAACATCTAATGCTTCATTTCCATTTCCAATATAATTGCCATCAACAGGAATCATGGGCTCCCAAGGTAATAAAACATTCTCCCAACTTTCATATGGAACCTGAGATTGACTACAAAGTAGGAAAATTGTGGAAGGATGCTCAAGTCTATATATTGGCCCATTCATAATAATACCCATAACAGATTTGAAAATAATAGACCCCACATCAATGGGTTTTTCCATGTGAATGCAATTGTTTAAAATGACACTTTCTCTTATAACTCTACTAATCTTCATGGTAGGGAGTAATTTTGTAGATATGAAGAAATGTCATTGTTTTGATATTGGATTAAGTAGTGAAGTAGAGAAACTAACGTATCCCTCATCTTTGATTTCCCAATTATCATTTTCATCCATCAGAAAATTAGTTATATCTTACATCATATCTCTCGTTGGGATAAAATTTTTATAATGAAAGATTGAAACATTTTTTGTCATATACAAATCATTAATTCGAGCCGGAGTAAATGGTACAACCTTATCTCGAACGAAGATGACTCCTTAGGTAATTTCATGTAAGTTAACATAGATATCCTTTACCACCGGCACAACAACTGTAGCGATAGTGTAGCAGAGAACTTCCTAATGTCTTTGCACAATGATTTTCTTAATCTGTGAACTTGGATTACTCAATCAATGATTGACAAAGCCACTCTCCTTGAAAAGTCTCTTCTCTGTGATGACTTTGTTGTATAATCTCTACACGTCAAAACTGATAAACTTTCTTCTATTGAAAACTACATACCTTTAAGTATTTCTAGAATTTGACGCCATGAAATTCAAAATTAGGAAGTTTCTTGACATCCAAGGCAATTTTTAAGACTTTAACAAACACCTCTTGGCAGTTATTAAGGAGCAAAATCCTGCCAAAGTCCGCCAAATTTACTCTGCACGTGCGAAACTGATTGGGACACCATCGGCACTCCCGATGGCGCTGTCGGCAAAATGGTCCATTAAGAGGGCGTCGTCGATGCGAGAGGCCAAAATTGCGTCTTTTAATTTTTTTGTTCAATTCGATTCCAAATTTTCCTCCAATACCAATATTTGTCCTAATTTATGATATATAAAATAATGTAGGATTCAAAAATACTATTATTTCTTAATATATAAATACACTTATTAAACAACATATTAATATAAAGATATATAGATTTATATATATGGGTTGCCTCCCACAAAGTGCTTGGTTTAATGTCGTTAGCCCAACGTACCATTGTTTAATCAGGATGACTTAGCATCAAAACTTCTTTAAATTGTGGTATGTGTCCTTCATAATAATGTTTCAATCGATGCCCACTAACTTTAAATATCTTTCCGGTTTTAGGATCTCTAATAAGAAAAGTTCCATAATGATAGACTTTAATTACTTTAAATGGTCCTAAACATTTGGATTTCAGTTGTCCGGGAAATAATCTCATTCTTATATTATATAACAGAACTTCTTGTCCAGGTTCAAACTTCTTCTTAATAATCTTCCGATCATGTCATACTTTCATTTTCTATTTATAGATTTTTGCATTATCATATGCTTCATTTCTAATGTCCTCAAGTTCATTGAATTATAATAATCTTTTCTCACGAGCATCTTTTAGATTAAAATTAAATTCCTTAATAGCCCAAAATGCTTTATGCTCAAATTCTACTGGTAAGTGGCATGTTTTTCCAAAAAAAAGTCTATATGGGTACATTCCTATAGGAGTCTTATAACCAGTTCTGTATGCCCATAATGTAGTATCTAATCTAGCTGATCAATCCATTTTATTGGGATTTACAGCTTTTTCTAAAATTCATTTTATTTCACGATTTGATATTTCTGCTACACTGCTATCCAGAGGATGATAAGCAGTAGAGAATCTATGTATAATATCATTTTTTATTAATTTCTAGATTCTCTTATTCCTAAAATGGGATCCTCCATCAGTAATAATTACTCTCAGCATTCCATATTTTGTAAAAATATTTTTTATTTAAAAATTTAAAAACACTCTAAGCATCACATTTAGGTGCAACAACAGCTTCAATCCATTTGGACATATAATCAACAACAAGTAATATGTATAAATTTCCAAATAAAGACATCAATGGTCCGATAAAATCTAATCCCTGCACATCAAAAGTTTCAACTTCCATTGTGAAATTTAGAGGCATTTCATTTCTTCTAGAAATATTTCCTACTCGCGGGTATCTATCGCATGTTTTAATAAATTCATTAACATCTCTAAAAAGAGTAGGACAATAAAATCCAGCTTGCAAAATTTTATATGCAATTCTATTTGTTCCAAAATGTCCTTCAACTTCAGAATCATGACATCTTTCAATTATTTGATGAGTTTCTTCATAAAGCATGCACCTTCAAATAATTAGATCTTTACATTATTTATATAAATATGGGTCATCCCAAAAATAGAATTTTGAATCATAAATAAATTTTTTTAATTGTTGATTCCTAATATCTGGTGGTAGAATATCACTTGCAATATAATTTACTATATTGAGATACCACAGTATATTTATTTCATTAATATTATATAATTGTTCATGAGGGAAATTTTCTAAAACTTTATTTGCAAAAAAAATAGTTAATATTTAATCTAGTCTAGAAAAATGATCAGCTATTTGATTATCATTTCTCATTCTATCAACTATGTAAAATCAAACTCTTGCAATAGAAGTATCCATCTTATCAATCTTGGTTTAGCATCCTTCTTTTGCATCAAGTATTTGATAGCAGAATGATCTGTATGCACTATACATTTAGTATCAATCAAGTAAGGTCTATATTTATCAAAGGAATAAACAATAGCTAATAACTCTCTTTTAGTAGTAGTGTAATTAATTTGAGCATCATTTAGAGTTTTACTAGCATAATGAATTACTTTGAAAACTTCGTTGTGCCTTTATCCTAAAACAGCTCCTATAGCATAATCACTAGCATCACACATTATTTAAAATGGTTTCTTCCAATCAAGTGGGACTATTATAGGTGCAATAATTAATTTTTCTTTCAATAGTTCAAATGTTTTTATGCATTCCTCATTAAAAATCAAATTTTGTATCTTTTTCTAAAAGTAAGCATAATGACTTACTTATTTTTAAAAGAATTTTTATGTAACGCCTGTAGAAACCAGCATGTCCAAAAAAATTCTTACCCGTCTGATTGTAGTCAGTGGTGGTAATTTTTCAATGACTTGAGCTTTTGCAGGACTACTTCTATGTCATTTTTAGAAATTTTATGCCCAAGTACAATTCCTCCTACAATCATAGATTGATATTTTTCAAAATTTAATACTAGGTTGGTTTTTTCACATAATTTCAGAACATTTTTCTAAATTATTTAAACATAATTCAAATGAAGTGCCAAATACAAAAAAATCATCCATAAATACTTTCCTTCCATGTTTAATCAAATTACTAAATATTGACATCATATATCGTTGAAATGTTGCAGGTGCATTGCATAGTCCAAAAGGCATTCTACGAAAAGCAAATGCTTCATATGGTCTTGTATATGTTCTCTTGTCTTGATCCTCAAGAGCAATTAGAATTTGATGATAACCAATATATCCATCTAAAAAGCAGTAATAATTGTTTCCAGCCAATCTATCCAACATGTGGTCTAGAAAGGGTAATGGAAAGTGATCTTTCTTGGTGGCCATGTTTAAGTTTCTTTAGTCTATACAAATTCGCCAACCAATAACTTATCTTATTAGAATTAATTCATTTTCTCATTTACTTCAACAGTCACTCCTCCTTTATTAGGAACACAGTGAATTGGGCTTACCGAAGCACTATCTGAAATATGATATATAATTCCAGCATTTAACCATTTTAAATTTTTTTTTTAATAACTTCTTTTATTATTGGGTTTAATCTTCTTTGAGGATCAACTTTAGGTTTGTACTATTCACTAATAGAATTTTGTGCATATAAATCGAATGACTAATTCCTTTAATATTTGCTAAAGTCCATTCAAAAGCCTTTTTATATCTTTTCAACGTTTCTATTAATTTCTGTTCTTGAAATTTAGTTACCTCAGAAGATACATTAACTGGCAATATAGATGAATCTCCTAAAAACACATATTTTAAATGGGCAGGTAATACTTTCAGTTAATACTTAAAGGAATAAGGATTTTATTATCATTTTCCAACAAATTTAAAGTTTCAAATTTGTCCTAAATATAATCTAAATTTTCTTCTTTTATTTCATAATCATTTTCACTAAATTCTTCTTGCCTTAATTTTTCTTCAAACTCTTTCTTAAATTGCTCATTACTTAGATAATCAGTAACTTCCGTCCTAAAACATTCATTATCTTTTTCTATTGCAAGATATTTCATAGCTTTTACAATATTAAATGTTACTTCTTGATCATTAACTCTAATTATTAATTCTCCTTTTTGCATATCTATCACAGCTCTCTCTACTGTAAGAAATGGTCTCCCTAAAATAATAGGAATATCTTTATCTTCCACCATATCTAATACTATAAAATCTACAAGAAAAATAAATTTATCCACTTTTACTAATACATCTTCTATAACTCCTTTAGGATAAGTGATTGATAGATCAGCTAACAAAAGAGTTACAGTATTAGGGGAAATCTCTCATAAATCTAAACGTTTAAAAATCGATAGAGGCATAAGATTGATACTTGCTCATAAATCACATAAGACATTTCCATAAAACTTTTCACCAATTTCATATAGTATATTAAAACTAATAGGATCTCTTAACTTTTTAGGAAGCTTTTTCTAAATAATAGAGCTACACTCTTCACTGAGTGCAACTGTCTCATGATCTGTAAACTTACTTTTCTTGTTTAGTATATATTTCATAAATTTCACATAACTTGACATTTGTTCTCAAGCTTCAATGAAAGGAATGTTTATTGTTAACTTTTTAAGGATTTCCAAAAATTTTGTAAATTGTTTGTCTTTATTCTTTAGTTTCAGTCATTAAGGAAATGGAGGTAATGGTTTTTCTAAGGGAACTTGTGTTTGTTCATTTTCATTATGGGCACTTTCCATCTCTTTCCTCTCCTCATCAACTTCAGTTTCTTTTTAAATTCTTGTTTCAATTTCTTTTCCACTTTGTAATTGAATAGCTTTAATTTGCTCCTTATTTTGATCTTTTGGATTAACTTCCATAGTACTCGAAAGATTTCCTGAAGATTGTTACTAAGTGCAGTAGCAATATGTCCTAATTGATTTTCAATATTTCTAATAGAAGCCCCTTGATTTTGTATTTAATTTCCCATATTCAACATTACTTCTTCCATTGTCAACTTCTTTTCCTTAACTTGTGGGTTAGGGTTGAAGTTAAATCCAGGAGCATAATAAGGTGAATAATTAGGATTTCCTTGATTGTTTAAATTTCCTGAGGGGTCCATTGAATTGTTATAATTATTCCGACTAAAATTATGGTGATTTTTCCATTCAGGGTTGCAATAATTAGAATAGGGATTGTTATTTCAATTATTAATAGCATTCAAAGTTTCATAAGATGATTGAGTATCAATTATCTACCCTAGCAAATTTTCCTTTAATAATGATGGTATTTGAGAATAGTTTACTCCAATTTGATCAATATTTTTCGATATAACAGCAATTTGAGATGCTAAAATAGACATTACATCAGAGTCATGAATACTAGCTACTCTCTTAGGGTTTACCCGTTCAGAGGGCCATTGAAAATTATTAATAGCCATTTCTTCTATTAAAGAGTATGTTTCATCAAAAGATTTTGACATTAATGATCCACCTGCAGCAGCATCTATAATAGATCTAAGTGGCCCTACTAATCCATTGTAAAATGTTTGAATTATTAACCAATCTTGTAAAGCATGGTGTGGAAATTTTCTAAGGAGATCCTTAAAGCTTTCCCAGGCTGCATATATCGATTCCCCTTCAAACTGACAAAAAGATGTAATATCATTTCTAAGCTTAGAGGTTTTCGAGGGTGGAAAATATTTAGCCATGAAATTTTGTGATAGTTCTCCCCAAGTTATAATAAATACAGGTGCTAATGAATTTAACCAGGCTTTAAATTGGTCCATTAATGAAAAAGGAAAAAGTTTAAGCCTAACAACATCATTAGACACTCCATCATATTTAACACAATTTTCAAGAAAAATAGCAAGATGTAAGTTAGGATCTTCAGTAGGTGATCCTCTAAACTGATTATCATATTTCAAGAAAACTAGCAAGATGTAAGTTAGGATCTTCAGTAGGTGTTCCTCCAAACAAATTATGTTGTACCACTTGGATAATAGCAAGTTGAAGCTCAAATGAATTAGCAACAACTTCAGGATTTTGAATAGTTAAGTGAAGTTCATCTGTTGTTAGATTAGAATATTTTTTTATAGATCTTTATTGATTTTCATTTATTTGATTATCTAAATTAATCACCATTTCATTTAAATGTTTAATTTCTTTTTGCGGCTTTTGAATATTTCTAATAGTATGTTCTAATTCTAAATTGTAAGGTAATAAACCTTCAGATCCAATATTTTGCATAAACAAATATAATAAGCAAAGAAAATTTTTTTAAAAATATTCTTAAATATATAGTTATATATTTTGTTGAATTTTGGATTTTATAATTTTTTTTATATTTTATATTTTGTCTCTAAATTTAATAATTTACCATTATCTTCCCCAACAACGATGCCAAAAAACTAGACCAACAAAAATATAGTTGTGTAAAATTCATAAAGTTGACTCCCCCTTCCAACATGTCAAAAACATGATGTGGTATTTTATGAATAATAACGTTAAACACTTAATGTTGGTATTCTACGCAAGTATATGTATCGTTATCAAGTAATATAAGTCTTTCTATTTAAGTCTCAAATATCGATTTAAAGATGTAAATTTGAATTGATAAATTAACTAGGAAATTCACAGAACTAAAACAAAATTACTGTCACTAATTTTGAATGTTTAACATATTATCAAAGTTAAATTAATAACTACTAGCAGAATTAAAATACAGAGTTCAAAATAGTAACTACTAAACTATGTTTATGTGAGGAAGTTTTCTAATAAGAAAAAACATCTTTCCCACTACAATGAGTTTTTGGTGAAATGAGATGAGATAAATGCGCTACATTTGTATTGTGCTAAATAGGAGCAATTTTAATTTTCTGCCCTGGTTCAGTGTTATTGAAAATCATTGGCTAATCTTAAGTTTAGTCCCTAAATTTGTGGCTAGGCTAGGAGGATACTGACTCCCACTCCAAAGCTTCCGCTTCCTTCCCCTGAATGCTAACTGTCGCTTTAGTTTTTAAACACTAAGAACAAATTAGCATATTTTATTTTACATTTCAACATTGGCACATCCAATTTATCTCTTCAATTCACCATATCTCAGAGTAGGGAGAAAAAAACAGAAGCTACTCAGACTTCATAAGAAAGATGAAACAAAAAATAAATTTCATATACAAAAGAAAGTTCATACAACCATAATAAATGAAGAACACTTATCTGAAACTCTTTCTCAAAGAAAATCCTTTGTAGCCTCTCTTAAAAAAATTAGGAAGAAGAAATTGCTCACTTCTCTTCCTCTCCAACACTTCTTACAGAAGAATTCACACTTAAACTCACCACACTAACTCAAAACTATAAAGAAAATAACTAAAATATTGTGTGGAATGGCGTGGAATGATGTAAAGTGGCAAGAAGAGATGCAAAGAAGCAATGGATGGCTGAGAGGGACAAAGGAAGACTCTTTTCTAATCAATTTCAGCTCTAAATAGAGGCTAGAGTCAGTTTTCCAATAGGTGCATCCAAAAACTCTTCAAAAAACATCTAAATTCATCGAATCTTCTAGAAACATGGCATGCACCAACATTGGTGCCATCAGCGCCATTTCTGGCTTCGTCGGTACTAGAGGACATTTAATTCAGTCTGTTTTGTCTATCAAACGGTGCCATCGGCGCATAGCCTGGCGACGTCGAGACAGAACAAATTATCAAAATCTCCGATTTGACTCCAAATTTCATCATTTTTGCTACAAGTCCTAAAAATCATTCCCCCATTTTTCCATTAAACTGCATATATTTCTGCATAATCTCTGGGACCTGCAATAAAACATAAAAAATACATTCTATTAAACTGCAATATCACCAAAATGAGTAAAAAATGGGTCTAAAATGCATATATTTCTGGTGTATCAGGTGCCTAAAAAATCTCTCCAAAAGTTCCTCCACAAACTATTTCAAGAACTTCTCAGGACTTCGCCCATTTTTCTCTCAACTTCCTTCTTCTATAATTTTCCAAGAGGTGCCTTGTTATCTCTTTAAAATGTGTCCTGATTCAATGTATTTTCCAAGGGATGCCTCCTTTCACAAGTCTATTAACGATGTTTTCATTTATAGTGGTCATAATCACCCTTTTTAGCTAATAGTTTCCTCAAATGTCCCTTCAAAATTTGGCAAAAAGAATTAACCCATCAAATAACTACCTCTGCCGCTTAAGCGAGTGGCCTCTAGCACTTATACGCGGCCTTCTCTGTTTCGCCGGCGCTTAAGCACCGCATTTGACACTTATGTGCTAAATCACTTTTGCACCATTTTTACATTTTTTTTTCCAAAGTAGATCCATTTTCACTCCTTTTTGTATTTTTCACCTTTTTACTTATACCTGAAATAAAAACACATAAATATCGTATATTTAAGTGCAATATTTCAAAATAGGTATAAAAATGTGTCTAAAAATACTATATATTTTAGGTGTGTCAATGATCATAGAGGATGAAACCAAAGATTTTACCATCTCTTCGTTAGTGTTTGAGATCAGCTCAAGTTCAAAGTTTGTGTCATTGGCTAGATCTTAGAAAAAGAGCCATTGTTGAAAAGCTTGGAAGGCGGCTTAGGACAAAATTACAAAAAAAAGTACTGGGTGATGAGTGTCCTCACGAGGAGGAACTTGGATTACAAGAGACCTCTCTACTTCTGCGAGGGAGTAGATTTCACCCATTGATGAATACTAATGGACATGAGAGTATTCAAAGGATCATTTCTGCCTTGTCATCATTCCATGATCGTAGTGACGAGAATGAGAAGCTCACTCCTATCACTAAAGTCCGTACAGTGTCTCAGAGATTAGCCACTAAAGAAGGATGTTAAATGGTCGAACTGCTTAAGCGAGTGGGAAGTCCAGTATCTTCTTAAATGAAAAAAGAAATTCCGAAGGATGCAAGAATTACCTGATAGTCCCACAAGTCAGCTGAAGCTTTGCCAGCCCGTACTCCCACCAGATTTCGTCTGGGAAGCCGAATTGATACTACCGTCACTACTACAGATTTTGATACCTCTGCCACTCCAAAGTCTGCAGGTGAATTCACGCCTGGGTCCGAGGACTCAACCAATCATTACCCATAAATAAGTTACCCAATATTGTGTTTGGATTGCACCACAGAGAGCATACTTCTCTCCGACATGCTAATGCCTCTTTTGAGACACCCCATCTCAAGTCATCAACATCGATAAAGGAAGTGTGGGTACCTAAAGTCACCATACCAATACGGTCTAGTAAGCTCATAGAGAAGGATGGCAGAATGAAACAAAAGTCAGAAATATTCAATATCGTTGCTACTATTGCTCCAAAATTTGATGAAAAAGTGAAGGATGTTTAGGAAAGTCCTCCAAGCCTCAAGAGGATTCACGAGGTGATAATTGAAGAAAAACTTGATAAGCTTAAAGCTGAGATTTTTGAGTTAATCAGAGAACATAGTGTAGACATTAATGATGATGATAAGGATTTTGATTGCAATTATTACCTAGATTAAGATTTTATGGATATTCAAGTCATCGAGACTAGAGCTGCCTCATCTAGGCGTGACGCACAACCTCTCATCGTAGGGAACACCATGGATGACTTACACAGAGCCATTTTATTAAGAGATGAAAAGGTCATCCAAATGGAAAAGAGAATGGATGAGATGGCTGCCACCATGGAAGTCGTGGCTACGGTTAATGGGTAATCCCTGTCACAGCAGGTAGCTTCTCCAGGGGTTAACCAACCAGAAATAATCCATATTATTGATGAACGAAGAGAAGTTGCTTCTGCTAATGTATAAGTTCAGCAAAAGAAATATTCCTCACCAAACACAACATTAGAGAAAGATATTAAACATATGGTTGAACAATAAGTTTGGGAGGCCTTAGCCCAAATTAAGGGAGGAACAGTGATTTCAAGGGGTAGACCTTACTTGAAGGATTTT
The DNA here is from genome assembly GCA_002079205.1 of Phalaenopsis hybrid cultivar. Lineage (NCBI taxonomy): Eukaryota > Viridiplantae > Streptophyta > Magnoliopsida > Asparagales > Orchidaceae > Phalaenopsis > Phalaenopsis hybrid cultivar. The sequence goes on from JXCR01131958.1 coordinate 14,028, forward strand.
GATGTCATACCCTAACCTCAGGATTTTGTGTCACAAAACCTTAAGAGATTTTACGGGATCGGAAATCCCATGCAACATATAACACACTTCTGAGCCAGTTGTGACAACATTGGAGGAAATGAAGCCTTACCCTTCCGGCAGTTCGTCAACAGCCTGTTAGGAATTGCTTTTGATGTCGATTTACCTAACAGATCGGTTAAGACATTTTTTAAATTAGACAGATGTTTGTAAAGAGATTTGTTGGAGCACAACAACATGTTTCTATTCGAGATCTTGTAGTGGAGAAGCAAATACCCAACGAGACTCTAATGGATTATATCTTGAGGTGGAGACACCTTAGCATGAAATGTGAACCTCAACCACAGGAACAACATGCGATCAAGATTCTAATCAAAAGCATACATGGACCAGTAGCTTTCATGCTCAAGGAACTCACCACCAAGTCCTTCGAGAAGCTATTAAGCAAAGCCAACAGTTTACAGGAGGAAGTTAAACATATGGATTCTCAAGAGAAAGTGGAGAAATCTAGGATAACCAAGGCGTTTGAAAAAAAGTCTGGGATAATGGCAACTGTCAATAAGGGAAAATAATTGATAAAGATACAAACAGAGCATACTCACCAAAATTCTCAGCAATTGTTACAACATGTTCAACAACAAATGTAACAGTATGGTCGATCCAACCAATAATCATACCAGGGAGAACCGTACTGAGCAGAGGGTAGAACAGGTCCAACTCTTGCAAAAAGAATGAAAAGAGTGTATTCTTTTAAAAATGTGCTTGTACCAAAAATTTTCAGAAACATAATGATAAAAACCAGAGTTTAGATTGCCATAACCAAAGAATCTGGAAGAAGTTGACAAGAAAGAATATCCCAATTTTTGCCCCTACCACGAGATGTTGGGACATACGATAGAAGGCTGTTTTGTCTTCAAGCACTGGCTCAAGAGAAACTTTAAAGAAGGAAATATAACAATCCTGAAAGAATATTTAAAAGAACTTGAAAAAGGTTCTGAGAACATGATTTTGGCCGAGCCAATCATTTTTATAGATCTATATGCAGAAAAAGATGGATGGAGCACATTCTGGAGCAAGTCATCCGAGAAAATATTGGATCATATTAAGACCGCTTCAGCTCAGGCAGTCATTCAGAGTCTACAGCCTTTTCCACCAAAGTTGGAGATTTTGCTAAAGAAGTCACAACAACCCAAAGAGAAAGAAAAGAGCGACTTAGTGAAGACCGATAGCATGGGTGGTAGGATAGGGGTTGCCTCAGTTAGATTGGCTTTCTAAGATCCAGGGAAGAAAATCCTCAAACCTCTGACTATGTATGATTATCTTTTTGACCCATCAGGGTATTATTCGGCTATATTTTGACTGTTTCTAATAATAACGTAACTGATTTTGTTCAATCTAACTCTAATATTGATTCTCAAACTGATCCTCAAATCGTACTTAAGTCTGATGAGCCTGTTAATGAGAATGAAGAAGACATCGACAATGTCAGTTACAACTGCATTAGGAGTGACGGACCAGACCTCGAGTGCCACGGCGGACCACTTGCCATCAACATGGATCTCTCTGATGAAGAAGAGACACTAGAAATTTTACCTACAACTTCTCTAGAAGAGGAAATTACATAAGTAAATCTAAGGAGTGTGAAGATATTACCTCCAAGAATAGTTCCAGTGAATAAATGGAAATAGATAGTCACTATGAAAGAGCTACCTCCCCCTCCGCAAGTGGAAGAGCCACATAACCAAGTGAAAATTGCAGGATTATAATTTTCTATAATTTTCTATAATTGCAAGATTATACATAATTTTTTTATAATTTTCTAGCTCATCTTAGAAGTTTACTAGCCAAATTAAGCATCTACGTCACTCTAATCCTATCAAAGGAGATGGGAGAGTCTTTGGTTACAGCCTTGCTCAACCCAGAGATTTGCTTAGCTCAGTTGGCCAGCACATCCTCGGATGAAGTTTGTTTGTTAAGAGAATAGCTTAGGATAACATTCATAGATGAAGAATTGTTGCTTGGTACCACTGACCATAAGCGACCGCTCTACATCTTTGTTTATATTGGTAGATTTGTATTGTCCAGAGTCTTGCTAGACCCGGGAGCATCATTAAACTTAATGAGTCTACGAACTTTAGCATATTTGGATATTGAAGCTCAAGAACTTACAGCTGACAAAATGATGTTAACATGATTCAATTAGAAGGGAGAAAGAGCCCTTGGATCGATTACATTTTTAATGAAAGCCGGAGAATTAGTAACAATCGCAAAATTTCACATTATCAATGTAGAAACTTCTTTCAATGCTCTACTTAGAAGACCATGGATTCATGAGCATAATATGGTTCCTTCATACTTACATCAGTGCATCAAATATTTTAAAGAAGGACAAGAACAATGTAATAAAGGGGATTTACAACTGTTCTCAGTTCATGAAGTAGGCATTCATGAAGATTCCGCCTACTACGCACCTCCAAAGAAAGCAGTCTTCTCCCATGAAGTTGTATCAAATGAAGTGCAAGATTCAGAAGAATCACAAAGAAGAAGCCATTCAACTTCTCTTTTATAATCTACTATCGCTCTTCAAAATGAGGTGGTAGAGGTTATCTTAGTCAATACACCCGAGATTGAGATCGGGGACGTGGATGAGGAAGAATTAACACGATTGTTGAACGAACTAGGCCGACTATCAACATTGACATGGAAGAAAGTTCTAATGAGGAGAATTTTAATGAAGAAATGATGATGTTAAAGCAGAAGAAACCTCAATATGAGACCTCCTTGGAAAACATGGAGAGAGATGAATATGAGTCGATGTATGATCGAATCAAACACTATGTGAATGCTATAAGCCTTACTCCGATCTACCCTCAAAAGGTTGAGATTTCAGAGATCAAGGAAGTCCGTAGTGTTGGTTTGTAGCCGATCAAATTATTTCATGCTTCCCCTTTGTTGACCTCACTTTTGGGTGAGGGTTTTGGGTCTTTCTTTTAGTGACTAGGATCTAGCCTTAGGACTTTTCTAATGACTATCTTAGCATCTTAGAAATGGTGCCCACCATCTCCTCAGACATTTCAACCAAATCTCCATTCTCTATGTTGGTTCTATATATTATCAATAATCTTTAATACAAAGATTAGATATTACATAAGGGAACCCTGATGAGAATTCCTATAGGACCTTTGGACCATAGGAAAGTCTTGCGCTGCTTTACACCTTTTTTGGACTTCAATACATTGCATCATCACTCATAATATTCATGATCATCATAAGTATTGCATTTTCATTTCACAATGTTGCAATCACTACACTCATGAGGCTGACCAAAATTAGTTGAACCTAGTTTCCCCTAAAATACCCTACTTGAATATTCTAATTTTTCAAAATATTCTAAAACTGTCATTGAATCATAAAATCCACTTCAAATCATTTAATAATATCATTTAGACCATTTGAAACACATAGATTGCAAAAATATTGAATTTTTCCAAAAATTACCAAATGCCCTTGGACCCCTAAAATACAAAATTTTCCAAAATCTGTCAGAGTCACTGATAAGTCCTAAAAATCACACCAAATCATTCATTATGTCTTCCTGAGAACTTTGACTGTAATATTGTCATACTTCCGGATAACTTTTTGACACTTCGACACCAAAATAATGATTACTTAAAAAATGCTTCAGGGATCATAAAAACTTCCACATTGATAGAAAATGATCTTGAACACTGTCATCTGACTCCAAATTTCTTTCTGAACCACGTCAAGACTTTAAATCAACTTCTTTTGACCACTTTGACCAAAGTCGACCAAAATTACCAAAATGCCACTCATGGCCAAAAAATTCTCAAATCCTCAAAAATCATTTCAAACACCCCTGAAATTAATTCTTGGCCATCCATTTGGTCGAATTTGACTAAATTCACTCACTTTCACCAAAATCGCCAAATTGACTTCATGACCAATCAAATACCTTAAAATTCAACATGTCTAGATCCAATTTCGAATGATTCCAAATCCATTTAATTGACCCATAATCAATTTCCAAAACGATCGATCGTAAACTAGAAATTCAACAAAAATTAAATTTGACGCATTTTTTTATAAGATCATTGAAGAGGTTGTCCAGGTGACCCCAAATAATGAAACAGATCACGCGAGTGCTTCTGAAACGTCAATTTTGCCTAGGAGAGACGTCGATGTGGGAATGATAATAATAATAATAATATTATATTATTATTATAATAATATAATATAATATTACCAAAAAATATATAATCCTATAACTTGTGCATGCTTCAATCCTTTCCATTAAATGCTTGATTTCTTTCTCTCCAAATTATTTTGTCACATGCATCTATTCATATATATA
>JXCR01131958.1:19136-34613 GCA_002079205.1 Phalaenopsis hybrid cultivar
ATATATATATATATATATATATATATATTGGTAAAAGGAGCTACAAGTGGCTGCCTACATGTTGATTAGCCAAATGAAGATTACAAAAGAGATGAGCTACAAAGATGAACCCCACTACAAACTATGGGTTCCTCATCCATAAAAACAAGACAGTTAAGTGCAGAAAAGGAAATGATCCTAAGATGTGGGGCATTGAAATTATCCCCATGAACTAAAAAAGAGAGGGAGGGAGTGTGAGAAGTAGAAATAGAAATCAGTTGAGAATCAGCTCCATAAGTGGCTAGATAGTGTGCTAACCTATTCCCTTCTTTATGGTTGGTGGTGAAGAAGACCTTCATATCGTAGATCAAGTGCTTCATTTGGATGATCCTTTGTTTAATTTGTCATGTGGGGTGGTTTCTATCTAACATATATTCCACCAAGTGGGAAGAGTCAACCTTAGCCCGAATGAAATATCAATTGTTTGATTTTGCCATCCTCAATGCCCAAGATAAAGAAATAGTTTCTGCTTCCATTGCATCCTTAGCCATAGTAGGAGATTGAAAGTAAAGCAAGCATTTACCTTTGGAGTTCCTGAAGACCCCACCAATGCCAGCCCTCTTGGAAGTAAAACTTCCATCAATGTTAACTTTAATGAAAGGGAACAACAGTTTGTTCTAGACCACTTTCAGCAACTTGAAATTTTTTTGTTGGGCTTTTCTGCAAATATTTAGAATATTTGGAAAGTTTTTCCATTGAATCAGTCTACTTATGTAGGCTAGACAATTGGATACCAACTTGTCCGCATCTGTCAGATAATCATCATGCTTAGCTTGGTTTCTAGCATTCTAAATAAACCAGCTATAATAAAAGGGATACACCCCAAGTTTTGCTCGCTCCATTCCTTCCAAGAGTCAGTAAGCCAATGCTATTCAAGCTATAGAGCATTGATATGTAGATGTTCTTGCAAAGCCCTCAAGATTTGTTGAGAGTAATTGCAATTGAAGAACAAGCAGGAGACAGATTCAATGTCATTTTTACACAGGTGGCACATGGAAGGACCTCTTAGCCCCATTTAATTTGAGTATATCATCTAATGGAAGTAAATTATTGAAGGCTCTTTAAGAGAAGAAAAACATCAAGGGAGTTAGGAATCGATTCTATAAGCATTCCCCCCAATCAATGATGTCCCAGATGTAAATCTTTTCATAAATGGTTTTGGTTAAGCTGTGGTTTGAACAAGACTCATAGCCAGATGATCCCTTTTGGTTCTATCAAATTGAATCTTTGTGACATGTTGAACTAATTTTCAGTTAGTAAAGCCTTTAGGAAGCTTTCAGGCCAAGTTTTGTCCTCCCAACACTCTTTTACCATTATATTACTGCTCTGAAATTCAGGCAAAGGTTCTTGAAAATCTTCTGGACACCACTTGTCCGGCCAAAAACTTATGTTCCCTTGGCCCAGTTCGCATAAGAATAAATTTTCAGCCCCTTCTCTGACTTTTAACATGTTCTTCCAAGTTATGGAGTCCCCCGCTTTACTATTGATGGAATTTGGATGAGCAAATTTATAATATTTTCCATGCATAAAATTAGCCCAGAGGGTATCTTGCTGTCTAAATTTTAACCATAGTCTGCATAGACTGATATGCAGGAGTTGCTCAAGGCCCTTGAACCCCAGGCCACCAGCATGATAAAGTTTGGCCACTTTCTGCCAGCTTTCCCATATCATCTGCTTTTTTTGCCCAGCCAAAAGGAACCTATTAAGGTTCTTCCAAGAAAAGTCTTGGTGGTCTTCTTCATTGTTCCCACTTGAAGAATATACCTGGGAAAGGTAGTAAGTATACTTTTCAATAAGGTTATCCTGCCACCAATAGATTGAAAAGAGTTGGTCCACTTCTGAAGTTGTGAGTTTGTCTTGTCAACCACCTCATCAAAATGTATTAGTTTATTCCTTCCCTTTGTTAATTGGACCCCCAAACATTTGAAAGGTGCAGACATGAGTTTGAAGCCAGTAAATTCCAGAATCCATTGCTTTTTCTAAGGAGGAACCTGTCAATTAAAAAACACATGGCTTTTTGCATGATTGATTTTTAGTTCTGAGGAGTTCTGGAAATCTTGCAGACACATATGAAGCCTCTTGATTGCAGGTTTGTTTGCTCTGGAAAAAATAAGAATGTCATCAGTATACACCAGGTGGCTGATATCCAGTGCTAATTTATGTTGATATTTGTTGTAGCTCTTCCTTTGGTTAGGCTTGTCAATTAGTTTTGATAAGTAATCCATTGCCATAATGAAGATAGTTGGAGAAAGTGGGTCTCCTTGTTTTAAGCCTCTGGAAGCAGTAAAGAACCCATGTACACTTCCATTTATCAATACAAAATTCACATTTCCCTCCATCCATCTTTTAATAATCATGCAGAAAGCATTGGAGAAGCCCCTACCTTTAAAAATTTCCAAGACAAAATCCTAGTTTATTGTATCAAAATCCTTTTCAATACCTAACTTGTAAATCAGATTGCCACCGCAACATGAAATGCTTAAGTCCAGTAACAATTTCTGTACCAGCAAAACATTGTCCCTAATGCTCCAGTCTTTGAGAAAAGCTGCCTACTTATAATGTGCTGTAATATTGGTTGGAGCCTCATCACAATAATTTTACTTATTATTTTACTAATCACATTAGTAAGGCTGATAGTCCTAAAGTTCTTCTAGCTCTCTCTCAGGCTTGATTTGGGGAGGAATACAATATAAGCAGCACTGAAATACATTGGTAAGGCATCTCCTGAAAGAAATACTGAATAACATTGATTACATCCCCCTTGATAACGTCCCAAGACTTTTTATAGAAACCAGCTGTGAACCCATTAGGCCCAGCAGCTTTGGAGTACTCAATTGAGAGAAGTGCATGTTTAATCTCCCCTTCTTCTGGTATTTCAAGAAGATTAACAGTATCTGTAAACTCCTTATTAGAATCAAAAGGCATGTGCTCAATGGGGTCCCTTGTTAGACTTGTGAACTGCATCAAATGTTGACAATAATCAACAGCACTCTCAGTAATGTCCTCATTCTTCTTAATCGAGTTGCCTTGAGTGTCATTAATCTTGTGGAAACTTTTACATGTCCTTTGATGTTTAATACAAGCATGATAAAATTTAGTATTCCTATCACATTCTTTAAACTTTGTTTGGTTGGCTTTTTGTCTAAGGAAGAGTTCCTGCCTAGCCACAATAGTAAGCAGCTTATCATTAGCTTCAAGCAGTGTTGCTTCATCCACATGGCCAAGAATGTTTCCCCTTTCCAAAACCTTGAGTTCCTTCTCAACTTCTTCCACAGCATTCATGATGTTACCAAAGGTTCTCCAATTCCACTGACTTAGAGATTTCCCAACATTTTTTTGTAGTCTCCATAGCTTAATCAAATGATTGGAATGCTCACAATCCTTCAAATTGTCTTTAACAGTTTGAAGAAACTCATGATGAGTGGCTTAGAAGTTAGGGTATTTGAAAGTAGGTTTGCTAGGTCGATTAAAAGCTGAGATATTGATAAGAAGTGGTCTGTGATCAAACCTTGCCATGCTAAGATGAGTGATAGCAGTATGTCGGAAGTTTTGTAACAAAATGTTGTTAGCCAAAACTGTCCAACCTTTCCCAAAGTTTACCTCTTTTCCAAGTGAAATCAGGACCATGATATCCCAGGTCAAATAACCCTGAGGTCTGAACGTTGTCATTAAAATTCTTCATGATGGCATTATTGACAGGTCTTCCACCCTTCTTTTCAGCAGGAGAGGCAAGAAAATTAAAGTTCCCCCTAACCAACCAAGTTTTATCAGTGTATGAACTGATGTTCCTTAGTTTAGTCCAAAGCTCAAGTTTAGCAACTTTATTGCAGCCTGCATAAACAAAAGTTGCATAACCATCCATTCCATTCATATTGAAAGAGATGTGAAGGAATTGAGTGTGATTCAGCATGATTTTGCAGTCCAATTCAGTTCAGTTTTGCAGAAAAGCAATATCTTACTGTTAATGTTATTGATAGTAGTAAAAATAGGGAAATTTTTTTGATAATTTTGGGGATTAGCATGAACCAGAGGTTCAAAGATGGCTAAGCACCAAAGTTTGTGTTTCTTATTTAAATACTTCAGCCTTTTGAAATATAAGGGGTGGGCTAATCCCCTTATGTTCCAACATAGAATATTAAACATTTTGAAGGGATTTTGATCTCCCCCTAGTTAATCTAGGAGGTGACTTCATTCTTTGTGAATAACTACTTCCTGCCTTCTGACTGCGAGAGTCTGTCCATGGAGTTTTCTTCTTCTTCTTCCCCCTTTGTACTTTCCACTCGATCTCCTGTTTATGCTTCAGCTCCAAGACCAGAGAAGCATTTAGTGTTGCATCATTGTCTGACCCTTCTTACTATTCCGTATGTGTACTTGCCTCAACCTTCTGTGCAGTACTGAAGTTCAATCCCTTCTCCATGTTAGTGACAATAGGTACAAATTCTGTCTATTGTGCATCTGTATTATCTTTTTCCTGAGGGGTGACAAAAGTCTTCAGCCCATCTTCCTCTACAGTCTGAGCTATAGGAACAGCCTTCCCCAGTGGTAGGGAAAAGTCTCCCCATTAATTGACCTCTGTATTGTCATGTTCAGTGTGGGAAATTCTTCAATGGCAGATCTTGGCATCTATTCAGTATTAACATATGCTTCCTTAGTTTGAGTATTAGAGTTTTTTTTGGAGGGGGGATGAAACCTATAGCAACTATCCATAGTGTGGCCAAACATTTTAAAATGTCGGCAATAGTAAGGTTTTTGTTCATAAATAGTTTCCTGCCAGAAGCCCTTAGTTTCAGAGCCAATCCATATCCTTTTCAACCCAGAAAGAGTGACATATCTTTCCACCTGTATTCTAGCAATTTGTCGGTCTAGCTTTGTTGAAAGTTGGGGTGTCCACCTTAAGGGGTGTCCCTAATGCCCTGCCAATGTTAAAAAGGGCATTGAGCTTGAATAAAGGAAGGGGAAGTCCCGGAAGCTTATACCTAATTGGTACCACTGGGGCTCCTTACTTGGATCAAAATCTGAGGTCCATTTTTATATTTTCATTGTAATTCCTGCTAACACTATGGATTGATTTATAAAGAGCCTAGCATAATCCTCTTCCACTGAAAGATAAATTAAAATATGTCTCCCATCAAGAAGTCTAATTCTCCAAGCCCTAATGAAGCTGAGGGAATAGAAAAATCTTCTAGCAAGTTCCATGTTGGGACATCCCAATTGGAACTTGCTTATTAAAGTGAACTTAACTTCATCTTTCAATGAGAGCAATTCCTAATTTGTAAAATAGACAGTTGTTTCCCCATCTTTGGAACCAAGTGGGTGAATGCAAGGACAGTTGTTCTTTTCAGCTGCAGTGTCATGAAACTCTTGGGGAAAAATTAGTTTCTCGGGATACTATAAAAGATCAGTAGCTCTATCCACCACACCAGCATAGGTGGCCCTATTCCACTAAGCATCATTATTTACATCGATTGGTGTGGCCATAGAAGTCCCTAACTAATATATAAACAATCTGTCTCACAGGCTGGAAGTAAACCGAAGAACACCAGCTAAAAACCAACCAAATATAGGAACCTAAATAGACAGTAGTCACAAAGCCTTCAAGTGACCAAAAAAGCAAAACCTCAAACAGCATCAGCTGATGGGCACACTATCAATAGTCAAGTACGAGAAGAGAGGAGAGTCTTCCCCAGCAAGAGACCAAGCAAACAAAAAGAAACCAGATAGAAAGAAAACACCACAGAAGATAAAGAAAACAATATAAGCTAGGATCCAATGGAACAATAACTATTTTTGAATCTCCCCACCTGGAAGAACACATACAGCAAATAACACTTCCAAATGAAAGACCAAGAAGATGGAAAGCCCCAGCAGACTACCACTTCAGCTCCCACTACCAGCTAGCCCCAGCATGTCCTCATCCTGCCAGAAACCCTAGCAGAGCTCCACCTTCAGCTGCCACCATCCTATCTCTCATATATATATATATATATATATATATNTTTCTCTTATAATAACTCAAGCATACTTAATCCCATGCCTACAACCATTATAAAAATTAAAAAATAAAAATAAAAAAATAAAAACAAATTTATTTCCCTCTCTCACTCTTCCTCCCTCTCTCTCTCTCTTCTATATAAGAATAGCCCACTACATCACCTCCCCCCACTTCGTTCCTTTCTCTACACACATCAGCAGCTCCCACTTCTCCTCCCTCACCGGTAAATGCTGACGTCGCTGGAAAACCCAAAACTGAGCTAAACCTCGGTGAACCTCCAACCCAACAAAAAATTCATGTCAAATCGACGCCACGAGGAGTTGGATAAGATCAAGAAGGCCCACTTATTCAAAACCTAATTGAGGACAAACCTCTTAAGCTCAGGCCATATCTCTTAAATTGAAACGATAATCCCAAACTTCCCTTCATTCTAAATAAAAAAATAGACCACAAAACACTTAAGTATCTATATGGATGTGATCTACTCTTTGATCTGAACAAAAGGAGCCTAAGAAAGCAAAATTTGGTTGAGAATTTGCAGAGAACGGACTCCGGGAAGTTTCTGCCATCTGAATCCATCATGTTCGTCTGTCATGAGTATCGTCGCGTGAGGGAGGAGGAGATGCGGCAATTTTTTTTTTATATTATTTTATTCAAGAAATTATAATTAAACTTCAAAATTACCTAACTTTTGTAGAAAACTCCAAAAATAAACCGAAAGGTTTTATGAACTTAGAAAAATGTGAAGAATTTTTAAGAACTAAAATCATAATTTTTCATCAACAAAATATTTTTAAATTAATTTTTTAAGTTTTGTAGTATTTAAATCATAAAAACTTAAATATAAATGGGAAAAACATGAAATTTGACAGAGACATTAAGTGGCTTAAAAACAACCTTCTCAGTTTTTTTAAGTCATTTTGATTCCTCTGTAAAGAGATTTTTCTTAAAGTAAAACATGTCATTTTAAATAATTAAGAAAAATAAGAAATGTGGAATTTCCAAATCCCCCTTGATTTTATTTGTTGACTTTAAATAGATCTTGGAAACCTTAAAACCATTTTAATAATCATAATTCACTAATTAGGGGATTAGGTTTAAGGTAGGATAAGTCAGCCTAAGCCGAGCTTAAGTTAAACCTTGTCTAGCTTATCTAGAGATCATGTTGGTCTCCTAAAATTTGTGGGTTTGGTATAAATTCATCCCTTTAGGTGAAATTTAAACCCAATATTTGGTTAGCCAACTTCAGGGTTACATTAGCTATGCCTAAACCTTAGGTTCGTTAACCCTAAACCAGTAGGATTAGTTAACCTAAACATTAGGTTAGTTAACACTAAACTAATAGGATTAGCTAAGCATAAACATTAGGTTAGTTAACCCTAATCTATAGGATTAGCTAAACCTAAACATTGGGTCAGTTAACACTAAACTAATAGGATTAATTAACCAAAACCTTAGGTTAGTTAACCCTAAAAAATTATTATTAGTTAACCAAAACCCTAGGTTGGCTAACCCTAAATAATTAGGATTAGTTAGCCTAAACATTAGGTTAGTTAACCCTAATCCATAGGATTAAGTAAGTTTAAACATTAAGTTAGTTAACCCTAAACAAAAAAGAATAGTCAACCTAAACATTAGGTTAGTTAACCATAATCCATAGGATTAGCTAAGCCTAAACATTAGGTTAGTTAACACTAAACTAAAAGGATTAGTTAACCTAAATTTTAGGTTAGTTAACCTTAAACTAATAGGATTAGTTAACCTAAATCTTTGGTTAGTTAACCCTAAACAATTACGATTAGTTAACCTAAACCCTAGGTTAGTTAACCCTAAAAAATAAGGACTAGTCAGCCTAAACATTAGGTTAGTTAACCCTAATCCATAAGAGTAGCTAAGCCTAAACATTAGGTTAGCTAACACTAAACCAAAAAAATTTGTTAACCTAAACATTATGTTTGTTAACCCTAATCCATAGGATTAGCTAAGCCTAAACCTTAGGTTAGTTAACCCTAAATCAATAGGATTAGTTAACCTAAACCTTAGGTTAGTTAACCCTAATCCAACCCTAAATTTAGATAAAACAAACCTAAGTCATAGCTTAGCCTTAAGCTAAACCTACCTTTAACCTTAAGTTAGAACCTAACCCATACGTTGAACATAGAAGAAACTTTTAAGTATAATCTTAAACCTAAGTTAAACCTAAACCCCTCAACTTGAACAACAATTAATGAATAAAATAAAACACATTGAGAGGGGTAAAATTTACGTAAAACATATTAAAATTTAAACTTAAACCAAACTAAATGCAACAAGGCTTTAAGGCTTGGCTTTGAGGTTAAGTAAGCTTCAAAGTCATCAACTTCACATAAGTAATAACAAGTGAACAAAAATAACTAAAATAAAATACTTAAAATTTGACAATAAGATGTAAACAACCTAAAACATTTCAACCTTAAAATCGATAAAGTAATTCCAAAATTAATCAAATCTTAATCACAAAGAACACATAACACAGCTTAAACCCCTTTTTGTTCTTATTTACAAAAATTTCTTAGATGTTGCATTATATGGATGTTGACAAGAATCTTCCAGTCATGGTGGGCAACCATTTTTCAGACTAAGTAAACTAGAGCACCCGACGACCCGGGACGACAGAGCCATAGACATCATTATTGGGTTACCACTAATTAAATAATTTAAATTTAATAAAAATTTGATGAAATATAGTTTCTTTATTTGCTCTATTTATTACTTTATGTATCTCAATGCATTTTCTTTTACTGTTTTTATCAAAAATAGAATGCATGTGTTAAGGAAAAATAATGAAGGAATAAATGTTGCTTAAATCAGGAAGAACCTAGAACTCATAACATTAGGGAATTACTTAGCTTAAGTGAGCTTAGACTTGGCTTAGGCTTGAATAATACCTCCACTACCCTTTAATTAAATCACTATAAAATTATTGAAACAAATAAAACTTTTAATAATAAGATTGAAGGACTTGAAGACTTGAAGACACTTCAATAAGTAACTTGGAGCAGACTATGTGGGCAGCTCGTTCAAAACCTTTCTTAAGTTTAAATAATAACCCTTAGGATTCTGAGGTTGTCTCTTATGACATAAAACATCTCTTTTTCTTAGGCTTCTGCACAGTCCAGATATGCAGCATGTCCGAACTTATTTTAGGATTCTGAGGTATTCACTCGATGTAAAACCTCATATCTTTCTAGTCTTTTTGTGTAGATTATCATTACACAAATCTAAGCCCTAATTAATAAAACTGGCAAGAGTTAACTTAAATTAATATCATCCTTAATTAAGCCAAACATTAGGATAGTTTGGGGGATTACCAAGAACCTATTTTGGATCTTTAGTCTCCCTTACTTTTCTTTCTTTAAAATAAAATCTTTCAACTTTGAACCGATCACTATTGGAAATTTCACAATTATGTTCGTTGAAACCCTTCCTTTTGAATTCATAAAAACAAAATATTCTTGATTTTTATCGATAGTTTTCTTAGGTGACCCATTTGGTTAAGATGTAATTAAATATAAGGGCTTGCCCTTATAGGGAACTTAAAAGAACCCATACTTAAAATAAACCCTATTTGACTCCTATATAAAGTAGGGGAATCTGTCTGTCATCATGCAAACTTGCATATCAAATGGAAGTCATTTATTTTTATATTTAATTTAATTGAGCTTATTATCAAGTAGTGTATTCCCTTTCATAGTGTTACATTACTCGTGGTTAGCTCGTTTATCCAAACTGTAGGAATCAATGGGGTCAGTTTGACCACAATTTCTAAACACTATATTACGCTAAATTAAACTACACCCAGCCACATGGCGACCGACAAATTCTGGTGATTCTGCTGGGGATTGGTTCCTCTCTCCATATTAATAAGGGATAGATGTTTTCATGCATCAGTAATGTGTTTGTTTCCCTACCAGACCAGATTACCCTTCTTTTCCGTTAGTTTATCTAGTCCATTTCTTCCTTGGATGAGTACAACTAACTCTTCTGGATTCCAGGGCTTATTTTTAAACATCATAACAAAGGGTTTAGGAATTCTTTAAGTTTTCATTTTTTTTTGTTGTGGGGTCGGACCCCCAATAGGTGTGTTGGTGGACTAGTTCCGTTTGGGCGTTGTGTGTTGTGAAGTTGGTCTCGTACTGGGTCCTAAAATTTGTACTCTCTTCGTCTCCTTCGGGTTTGGTTTGCTTTGCTTTGCTGTGAATCTAGCCATGTTGTTACGTCTCTGCACAGTCGCTTAATTTTTTAATTGCAACCCTTTAATGCTTTAATCACAAATACATATTAAATTTACAAATTAGAATAATAAAGGATGCCTAGTTCATAGGACAAGTGCGTCAACTTGAGTACTTCTGTTGAAACTGCATGGCATAGGATGTCACTAACTTTCAGAAATTCTCTAAATAACGGTGACAATGTCTTCATCAAAGTTGATCATTCTTTCGCCTCTGGAATGAAGTTCCCTATCAACAGGGATGAGCTGCCTGATTGGGCAGTTATTAAGTTTGGACAAGGGTTCGATGATATTGGAGTTAAGTTCTGGAAAGCGGTCGTCATAGTAATGAAGTTTGAAACAAATAAGTCTATGGAGCCTACTGTAGGGTTTAATTTGAAATCTGTCAAGGAATTCTCCCATTCAAACATTTTGGTTGAAAAGAACCCTACTAGTGTTATATAGTCTGTTGTTAGAAGCATTGAGACTTCACCAACAATTATTTTTGCTCCTACTACTGGATTCATCATCACCACGTTGACTGTTTTGCCGAATAAGGGAAAAGAGATTCTACATGAGGTAGAGTCAGTCGATGCGTATGTCCCTCCGTTTTTCTAAATGCAAGATTGGGTCCAACCCAAAGTTTGTAAAACTAACAAAGGCACAAGAAAGCAGGCCGCATACTGTAGATAAAAAGTTGTCTTTAACAAAGGATCAACAATTAAGTAAGGTACACCAGTTCAAATAGGAGTCAGTGTCGAAGATGTTCCATGACTTGCTAATGAGACCAAACTTTAAACTACCAGAGCTGAAAAGGCCAGAGGAGACTAACAAGAAGGATCATCCTCAATACTGCCCATACCACCTGTTGCTCGGCCACACCATAGAAAACTGCTTTAGCTTCAAAGATTGGCTTGAGAAACATTTCAAGAATGGCAAAATAATGATCCCAAAAGAATATTTGATAGAATTTGTAAGAGGTTCCATCAATATGATTTCAGTCGATCCCATTGTCCCAATTGACCCTTACGCAGCTGATGTCAAAGGAAACATAGTTCAAGTGAAGGCTTCAAAGGAAAAGAGCGAGCCAGATCCAAACGGTTTCTGTACAGGCTAGAAAACAGAAGTTCAGACCTTCCCATATTACAAAATAGTAGGGTTTATCTTTTTTACTACTACAATCAGCGTAAAGGAACATTAGCAGGATTAATGTTAGTTTGTCCCGTCCCTCCAACTGCAATGAATGAAAAAAAAGAAAGTTTGTTGTCATCCATAATTTTTTAATATTTGAAAAGCTCATCACCTCGAGAGAAAATTTTGGATGTTTTGATAAGACTATGACTTCCTGGGAGAATAAAATTAATGCCCTAAAAACTGTGTCTTCCACTTTAAAGAATTCAGAATGGGTCCTAAGTTGATTTCAAAATAAGATAGTGTGGTTGAAAAATGAGTAATTGATTCGGGATATCACGAGCCTTTTAATTTCTTGCCACGCGACTGGGTCCTAACTTTCGAATGAGTTATAATATCCTAGAATTCGTCTTAAGAAATATTTGAGAATTATTAGTCAGGGGATTTTGGGCATTCAAATCCTTAAAAGAAATATGTTTCACTAGATATAGTAATTCGCAGAAAATAAACGGAGCAAAAAAAATGTGAGTCCTCTGAGAAGGAGCTTGAGGTGAGCATAAAATCAAAAAATGGTGTCTAAATTCAGACATTCAAAATCTTTAAATTGTTTTTTACCAGATATAGTAATTCTCAACAAAACAAGGAAAAAAGATAAAAAAAAGATTGTGTGAAAAGTTTGATCCAAAAGACAGAGCAAAAGAAGAGTCTCCCGGAGAAGAAGCTTGAAGTGGACGAATAATCAAAAATTTGTTTCTGAATTCTCCCTTGATTGATAAGACTTAAAATGTTATATTAAGAAAATTCTTCTAATATTATATACAAGAAAAAGTTGAACGATCTAGAGTCTTTAAGCAAAAGGTGGCTATTAATTTACTCAGAAATATCTTTAGAAAACGAAAAATATTTTGATCGCACGACAAAAATTCTGAAATCTGCTTAGGTCCATGAAGAAAGAATTAAAGAAGTGACGATGATATTAGCACTTAATGGAAATTCAGCCCTGAAGTCATATCCTTTAGTGCCCAACAAATACAACTACAACAATAATTCAAAAAACGTCAGAGCAATTTCTCAAAGACAACTTGAACAACTTTTACAGAATCAGTGGTAAGAAACGACAAACTACTACAAAGAAAATTATCAAGTTGCGGCCACTTCAGCTGTGGTGTCTTAGGAGATAATGCATCTTTATCGGTACTTGAAATATTATAATTATGATAGCACCTTAAAGAGTGGGTTATGCTCTAACACCTATCCTTATTCAATGGACGATACTTCAGGAAGTACTGTGCCTCGTAATGTTTTAGAGACAAACTCGTTTTTAGAAGCACAGATGTTGGGATTGTCTAAAACTGGGTCCAAATCCTTAAAAAAATGCAACAAAATAAAACTCAACATCAAACAGAATAAAAGTCAATAATGAAATAAACTTTTGCACCTCATAAATTTTTGTGAATCTCTTCACAAACATTTCAATAAAATTCAACACTATACGAACTTATACAGATGTTCTCTGCACTTCAGATATTTTTCATGATATCTATATAAATTGAATCTCAGCAAAATTCCTTATGCAATTCTCAGCAATTCTTAGCAATTCTTAGCAATCTCATCACTCAAGATATGCTTTCATCCTACGCCTTGCACTGGATAGATGTAAGACCTCCAAGTTTGTTGAGGCATTCGATTCCTACGATTTTTTTAAGGATAAGGATGTAAACCAACAAGGTACCTGATTCCTTCTTGCACTGTATAGGTGTAAGACCTCCAGGTTTGTTGAGGCACTCGATTCCTATAATTTTCTTCAAGATAAGGGAGTAAACCAACAAGGTACCTGATTCCTTCCCACACTAATAGGTGTAAGACCTCTATGTTTGTTGAGGCATCCAATTCCTACAATTTTCTTCAGGATCAGGGCGTAAACCAATAAGGTACCTGATTCCTTCCTGCACTGGATAGGTGTAAGACCTCCAGGTATGTTGAGGCATCTGATTCTACGATTTTCTTCAGGATCAGGGAGTAAACCAATAAGGTACCTGAGTCCTTCCCACACTGGATAGGTGTAAGATCTCTAGGTATGTTGAGGCATCTGATTCCTACTTTTTTCTTCAGGATCAGGGAATAAACCAAGAAGGTACTCTATTCCTTCCTGCACTGGATAGGTGTAAGACCTCCAGGTTTGTTTTGAGACATCTGATTCCTATGATTTTCTTCAGGATAAGGGAGTAAACCAACAAGGTACCTGATTCCTTTCTGTAGTAGATACATGTAAGAACTCCAAGTTTGTTAAGGCCTCCGATTACTATAATTTTCTTCAGGATAAGGGAGTAAACCAACAAGGTACCCGATTCCTTCCCGTACTAGATAGGTGTATGACCTCCAGGTTTGTTAAGGCATTTGATCCCTACAATTTTCTTTAGGATAAGGGAGTAAACCAACAAGGTACTCGATACCTTCCTACGTTGGACAGTTGTAAGACCTCCAGGTTTGTTGAGGCATTTGATCCCTATGATTTTCTTCAGGATAAGGGAGTAAAACAAGATGGTATCTGATATCTTCTTGCGTTGGTTAGGTATAAGACCTCCAAGTTTGTTGAGGCATCTGATTCTGATGATTTTCTTCAGGATCAAGGAGTAAACCAACAAGGTACCTGATTCATTCCCGCACTGGATAGGTGTAAGTCCTCCAGGTTTGTTGAGGCATCTGATTCCAACAGTTTGCTTTAGAATAAGGGAGTAAACCAACAAGGTACCCAATTCCTTTTTGCACTAGCTAGGTGTAAGGTCTTCAGGTTCTGTTGAGGCATTTGATTCTTCACCTCTGAGAGAGGAGTAAGACCCCCTGTGGCAACCAAAAATTCTCTCTAGAACAGTTAATAAGTCCTTGCAGCATGTTCGATGCACCTATTCCACCCACACCAAATTAATATACGGGATTAGGAGGAAACCAACAAGGTACTGAATTTCCCATGCACTGGATTGACAGTAAGCCAAAAAGGAACTCGATTCCTCTACTGTCGCACTTTACACACTAAATAAAGGAGTAAACCAACAAGATACATGATTCCTTTGTACACTTGATAAGGAGTAAGCCAACAAGTCACCTTATACCTTTGCTACACAATATTAGCACAAACTGGATAAGGGAGTAAACCAGCAAGTTACCCGATTCCTTCTTACATTGGATTGGTGTAAGGCCTCCAGGTTCTGTTGAGGCATCCAATTCCTCACCTCTGAGATAGGAGTAAGACCCCTTGTGGCATCTAAATATTCTCTCTAGAATAGTTAATAAGTCCTTGCAGCACGTTTGAGGCACCTGTTCTACCCACACAAAATTAATATACGGGATTTGGAGGAAACCAGCAAGGTACCTAATTTCCCATGCACCAGATCGGGGCTAAGCCAACAAGGCACTTGATTCCTCCGTTGTCGCACTTCACAACTGGATAAGGGAGTAAATCAATAAGATACCTGATTCTTTTGTACACTAGATAAGGAGTAAGCAAACAAGGCACCTTATACCTCTGCTACACCATATAAGCACACACTGTATATGGGAGTAAACCAGCAAGGTACCCGATTCCTTCTTGCACTAGATAGGTGTAAGGCCTCCAGGTTTTGTTGAGGAATCTAATTCCTGACCTCTGAGATAGGAGTAAGGCCCCCTGAAAATGGACAAAGACAACTGATAATTCTCGTCAGGACATTAAGCCCTTGTTGCACGCATAAGGCATTCCTATTTTTTTTTAATTTTATGATGTACACTTTGCTACGTTAGCACTGATTACGCACACACCAAACTAAAATGTGTACACTTTGCTACGTCAACACTCACTAAGCATACACAAAATGAAATAAACTCTTTGCTACATCCACTTGCGGCTATGTTGATTTCTTTGTCAAATCACGACAATCCTTTGCCTAATTACGGAGACACGGTCAGGTCATGGCCACCTTTCTGTCGAATCACGACAATAACTCTAGATTCATATCTTCCTTCCCACAAAGGATATAGGTTGAATATATATATATATATATATATATATATATATATATATATATATATA